>PVKU01007180.1:18613-91730 GCA_004027475.1 Anoura caudifer
GTTCCCTGTGTGAGTTCCAGCAAAGCAGACTTAAAGATCATAGGTGATCCAGGCTGCTCTTGGTGTGTTTATGCAAACGAACAGTCAAAATTAAAAGCAGGACCCAAAGTAGTCCCTGTAATAACAATGAGGGTGATTTTAAGGAGAAAAATTGTGATTTAAGGAAAATCACAAAGCTCAGTAGCAGACATCAGAATGGTGCAGTTAACTGTCTTGAAAGTTTGCTTTCATTTGAGAGTTGAAACTGGGTTTGTAATGTCACCAAGGATATACAATTACAGGCAGGAAGGACCTTATAACTGAGTGTCTTCCCAAAAGACCATCTCACAGCCACAGAGACTGTTTTGGGGATTGTTATATGAATTAACCTGTGTGTTCTTCTGTTTTCGTAGGGTGTATGCCTATGACCTCATTACCTGGGTGATTGGCTGCAATATAGGCCTCACTTGAGAAGCCCATGTTCATCGTCGCCCCATGAGGCTCAACAGTTTAGCTGAACTAAGTGGTTGGGTTGGTGAAGGGTTGGGGCAGTCTGTGGGCTTCACTTTAGAACTAATATGCCCTTTTCTGTCTTGATGGCTTGGACAGAAAGGGCCCAGATATATGAAAGGAGGGAAATGCCAATATAGTCCCTTCAGCCCCAGTGAAGTATACTGGGCCACCAGAGTTTTGGATAGGTGTAACATGCCTCGTATACCTTCCTCCAGATAAGCCATTTCTTTACCTAAGACCCTGCCTTGGTCATTTAGTGGTTATGATTTAATTGTGCTTCCAACTCTCTTTTTAAATCTATTTCCTCCAGAATATGACCTGACCAGAATGCCAACTGTCCAGTAATGCTAGCCTTTGGACACCAAGCCTGCAACTTCCTGGTGACTGCCCACTGACCAGGATTCTGTAAAGTCTTTCCCCTTACAGGAAGGCCTCACTCTGTGTTGTACCGCCCCCACCCCCTTTCAGGGCACCCCTGACCCAAGGGTAGGTAAGACGACGTCCATGTCCAGCCGGAAGTAGTTACAAGAAGATGAGATCTTCGTTCATTGTCCTTTATATGATTATAAACTTTGCCAGAGGGAGGAGATTCCACACGGTTTCACCAGAGTACAGACCCCCACAGCTTTGGTAGAAGAAAATATTCACAAACTCCAGGATATCCAGAACGAGATTAAGAACCAGGACCAACCTTGGACATCCACCCCTTGGTGGCAATCTATCATGTATTCAGTTTTAGTCCCAGTCTTAGGGCCCCTACTCATCCTTTTCCTTGTCGTATCCCTAGGACCTTGGTTACTCCACACCCTTACCCAAGAGATCGAGAGCATGGTAACCTGCAAGGCCACCGTGAAAATCGTCTCCCCCCAGAGACTGCAATCCACCCAAATCAAGGAAGAAGAATATGCAGACTATTATGCTGATGCTAAAACAGACACTAGCACTGTTTAGCATCAAAGGGGGGAATGTAGCAGCTAACTCCCGCTTTGGCTTCTGTACACTCAGCTTCCAATAAAGACACCTCAAGGACACCTCAACGCTAGAGTTATTTTTGCATCAGCTTCTGTACCTCCTGCTTCTGCCACGTAGGATAGGGCATCTGGAGAGCTATAAAAGCCTTGCTCAGCCAAGGTTTGGGGCCCAGAATTTGGAGACTGCCTCCTCTGGGTCCGCACGCGTAATAAACCCTCACTCCGTTACCCTGAATCGCGCCAGAGTCATTATTTTCCGTAACAATTAGAGTAAGGAACATAAACAAGATGAGGAAAGGGGAATGATAAAATTTAAAACAAGAATAAGAAAGAGAAGGAAGAAGGCAAAATGGAGTGTGAAAAGGGAAGAGTAAAATATGAGATTTGAAATTAAAAAATAATGAATATAGGAAAAATTGAAGAAAGAAAATATTGAAAAGCTAGGTGAGAGAAAAATAATGCAAATAATGAAATAGATTGAGGTAGAATTCATCTCATCAGAGTTCAGTACTTGTCTGCTGGCTTCTCCTTCTGGCTATGCCTCTGGTGTTCTGATGCTGGTGTAAGCTATTGTCAGATGATATTCAGTCTAGCTCTAGGCAGCCTGTTCAGAGCTACAAGTGATCCACAGTCTGTGGCTCTTTCCTTTGGCTTGGCTGAATCTGAGATGGTCCTCACTGCTCTGCACTGCTGGCTTTTTAGCAGCACAAGACCCACAGGTGAATCAACTAATGACCAAAATCACCACAGGTACTGCCTCCACTTGCTTCTGCTTTCAGTCTTGTTGTTACAGTCCAAATGCTGAAATGTCTGTTTCTGAGACGGCTTCTGGTGGAATCAGGAGGATGAGACCCCTGAATCTCCTGTGGGAGGTGCTGTTCAGACTTCAGGGAAAAGGGTGGATGTGTTCAAACATCTGAGTCTTTCCCAGATTATTTACTTGAACTCAGCAGGGCAATGCCCCTAGTCTACCCTAGGGTAGGGTAGTAGGTGGGGCCTCCAGAGCCCAGACTTTGGGTGTGATGGCTTTCCTAGGCTCTCCTGTGAGGGGGAGGTACCTGTCTGGTTCCCAGGAAAGTGTATAGAGTGGCCCTGCCCTAAATCCAATCTTGGACACAGCTGACTTTGCCTATGTTGCTGTCTCCTTAGCAGGGGATGATGCAGGTTGGGAGAAAGTAATATAGATGCCAGGTGGGGCAAGCAGGATTCCAGAGGATGGGGCTAGGAGTCTTTCTGACTGTGAGAGGTTTTCCTACAGGGTAGGGTCATTGTTTTTTCTCCTGGGAGAGGCTTGCTTTTTTCAAGAAAAATGGCTGCTGTTGCATGGTGTTATATCCCAGCCCCAGGAACTCAGCAGCCGCTCCCTTATTCTTCTCCCCCAAGCCTCCCACTCTAGACTCCCCTCATGTGGCTGCAGACTGTGCTGCCCTCCCTTCACCCAAGCCAAAGGCAAGTGGCTGGTAATGCAAAACCTGTGCATTGGCCCATTGGAACACAAGGAAGGAGGAAAAAAGGTGGTATTTTCTCTAGCAGACTCTGTCTTTCTCTGGCATGCAACAAAAACCCCATGGCTTTTGGCAGCTAGATGCTGTGTGGGTAAGTGATCCTAATACTAATGCTCTGTGTTTGGGAGCTCAGTCTGAGGCCCAGGCCTCACTCCTCTCTAGGGGAAGCTCCCTCAGCTGTGCAGCCACCTCAGCCTCCATGGCTGCTGCCCATGAAATTGGTGCCAACTGCCCATGAAAGTGGTGCTGGCCCCTTTCACATCCTTGCCCTTTCTAATAGTCATGAGTTGGTTTCACCTGCCATTGATTAAGTATTTCCTCCTCAGGTAGTCCTCAGTTGTTTATTTCAGGTGGATATTCCCCTCTTCTTTTTTATTTTTAGCTTGGTTCTGGGAGGTGGTGTGAAATAAACTCTGCTACTCTGCCACTATCTTACCTCTGTGCTCTGAATTCTTTCATTTATATACATAGTTCCATGTGTTCCAGTTTGCTTTCTGGAGATTTTTTAATTTCTTTCTGAGCTTCCTTGTTGCCTTGGTTTTCATGATATTGGTTGGGCTTCTTTGTCTAGGCATCTATTGTATTAATTTGCACTTCACTAGATTCCTATGAAGAGGTCTTTCTACAAGTTTCCGGTAGGTGGCACTGAATCACAAGTTTTTAAGCTCTCTGAAATCCCAAAGCTGACCTTTGGGTCTTCCATCAGTTGAGCCCATATAGCCACAGTGTGGGCGGGTTTCCTTTTGCCTTCTCAGTAATGGCCACCTCAGAACTCCCAGGGTCCTTTGCCACATCACACAACTGGGTATCAGTCACAGAGGGAAATAGTGATTTTTGACATAAAAGTTCTCAGATTTGGAGATAATGTGCTCTGAAACCTGATACCAAGGGCCACAGGAGATTTTGGGGCGTCTAAAAGGCATCAGTGCTCTGTGGCTTCATTTCTTTGGGACACTGATTACTTGATAGCCATTAGTTGTGGCAGAACCCCCTGTGCTATGTCCTTGTCCAGGCCTCTTGGCTGACTGAGGCAGTTCACACCACTCACTCCTGCAGGAATGTACACTGAGACTCTCTGCTCCTCCCAGCTGGCTGAAGGAAGTGCTGGCTACAGCCGGCCTCCTCTCTTTTCCTTGCCAAACTCACCACAAACTCTGAGTTGAAGGGTTGCCATCATGGCCATCTGAGCTTCCCTCCCATCTCACCTCCCATCTGAGCTTCCCTGCCATCTCACCTCCCAAATGGTTGTTCCCATTTGTCCACCTCTACATGCTTCAGTGTGAGTTCTCAGGTGTGCCTGTATGTTGAGCAGGGAATCATTTGTTGCATCATAGCTGATCAACTTGTTGAAATTTCAGGGGAAGAGGCCAAGGTGAATCTCTCATGTTGCCATTCCTCTGATGTCCCAAAGTGACTTTTTAAAAAATCAGGCACCTGTATATAAGGATTTCTGGTACCAAGAATTAACCAGTTAGATGTAACCTTATACAATGTGACCGATAAGGTGCATTTCTTTTATACAACCTATATATTTATGGTTCAAGACAGGCATTCACACATGATAGCTATTTTTGTGTTGGCTGTTGTCATTTTCTTAACAGTCTAAGGGAAAAAAGGTCAGTGCCCCTGACTAAGTAGTCAGGTATTGTATGTTTTAAAAATTTTGCAGCACACCAGTTGAAAGTCGTTGGTCTAGGAGTACATACAACAACAAATGCCTTGTCCCCACATTTACCCCCCAGAATCCAATCCCCAAGGACAGCCATCATTAAGTTTTTGCCAATTTTTCCAGAATGTCCATGCATACAGAGCAAGTCTATACTATATAGAATCTCACCCCTGCCTTTTTAAAAAACACAAATCAATTTCTTCATCTGTAAAATGTAGTCAAAATAGTGCAGAATACCTGGAAGAATTCTTGAGATGTTCTTACTGCCTGTGACAACTATTGTTAATATTTTTAAAAGAGTCTGAACTTTGCTTTCCTGACTCTCAGTGAATCTCAAAGATTGTTTCATATTCACATTATGGACAGGTCTGCTTCTTGTTTTCAAGGCTAATAAGAATGCATTTTTTGGAAATAGTGTAACAGGTTTAATCTCTTATTGTTGGACTCTTAGAGTGCTTTCACTATTACAACAAAGACTGAATTATCTTGTATAAACATGGGTGTTATGGACAATTGCATTTGCAAAATACATATAGGAATGAAACTGCAGAGATAATGGGGATGAGTTTTAAGTCTCATTTGACCTCAGAAGACTTTGTGCCACTAAACACCACAAAAAACTAAGCAGGGGTGTGCCTTTTAATGGACCCTGGCCAACATGGGGTACAGCAAAATGTGTTGGTCCATTATCACTATGATAAATGAGAAGTAGTGATTCATATTAGTTGGACAGCTTTGCAAGTTGCAGAAAAGCCCATCAAACTGTCTTACATGTTAAAAGGGATTTATTGACTCTCAACAGACCTGAAGTACATGGGCTTTGGGGTTGATTTAGTCCTATGCTGGATCAAAGCTTCCTTTTTCCTTCTGTTCTTTGGTTGTTTTTGCTGTGACCCGGTTCCTGAACATGCCACTCTTACAAGGACAGTAGACTTATTCTTCCTGAGACTCAATAGGAAGTCTACTAAAAAATGACCAGGGGCTCAATCCCCTGAAAATATGTTACAAAGTGGTATTCTCGGGAAATTGCCACAACATCCACTATAGTCCTCCTTTATAATGTGCATTTAAAAATGAGGTTGGGTGAGCACCTTGTTCAGTATCAATAGGCCCTCTCTATTTCGTGATCTGCATGCATTAGTCC
This sequence comes from Anoura caudifer, assembly GCA_004027475.1. Taxonomy (NCBI): domain Eukaryota; kingdom Metazoa; phylum Chordata; class Mammalia; order Chiroptera; family Phyllostomidae; genus Anoura; species Anoura caudifer. Next base: position 24,395 of record PVKU01007180.1, read on the forward strand.
TTTTCCAAATTTTCCATTTTACTAAGACTTACTGATTTCTAGACACTTGGGTAGGCACTACCTGGTAGCTGCTGGCATGGTATGAAGCACTTGTGGAGGCTGGCAGCCTGCACCCAGGGTCTCTGTGCTGAGTTTGGGCTCTTAAAACATGGTGGGTACAGCCCAGGGACCTGGCATCTGTTGGGCAGGGTCCTTGCATGTATGATTCCCAAAGGACCTATCAGGTGCCTGTCACACAAGACATGAGACAAGTCCTTGGCCCTCGGTGTCACATTCTGGCTTAGGTGATCACAGCATAGTAAATAGGACAGTATGTATAGAAAAGCTAAAACAGTTACAAGAAAAAAATTCTGCGGTGTTCTAAATTAAATTACAGTGGCCAGAGAGTGAAAGAGTCAGGAATAATTAACCAGTTGGGAGCTGTGGGCCAGCTAGCAAAAGACTGCTCATATTCCTGAACATATGTTGGAGCTTTGAATCAACTTCCAGGTGTCAACTGACCATGAGAAGCCATGACATCCTTCATGTGCATGAACTTTCAAGACTATTGCCTGTAGCCAATTGAATGTACTAAATATTTCTTTTTCACAGACTGTGCTTCACCTTTTCCCACCCCCTCTTCTCTGTAGCCAATGTGGAATCTTTCAAAATAACTTACACTTTTCTCACCTGAAACTGAATGTATAAGAGAACTCATCAACTCCAGGATGGGGGACCAGAGGACATGTATGTCACCTTTTACCCCTGGTGTTGCTACTGGTGGTTTGGACTTCTTGCCCCAGGACCTGATCCTTTTTCTTGTTAGCAATGACCCAATAACCCTTTCTTTTAAGAATACTTTAAGACTTGGAAATTAAGATTTTTGTTTTACAAAATGATGCCCATAGGTTGCTCTCTGCCAGAGATGGCTGACTGGAGATGCAAAGAGCTGTTTAAAGGGCCAATGCACAAATATTCATCTGTAGCTATTTATCCATGGCTCCAGCAAAGGCGGGGGCAGAGTAGGCTAGAGACACCTGAGGAGAGACTGGGGACAGAAGCTTTGAGGACAAAGCTGAGAGAATACGTGCCAGATCCCAGTGCTGAGTCATCACCCCTATAGCAGCAGCCATCCTATTCAAGCAGACCACTCCCCTCTGAGCATCAGCAGCCTGAGGGGAAACAAAATCCCCAACCCCAGGTAGGATGGTGCCCTGCCCTCTGGGGCTTAAGTCTCACTGCTGAGTGACTAGATTAGTGCAGAGTGACTATATTAACAACTGAAGGAAACAGCCACACACAGAAGATCCCTGGTAGTCTCAGAGCAGGCTGCTTAAGGTCAGACAGGGTCAACATCTGACATCACCAGAGGCAGATCCAGAAAGAAAAAACAGTAAATACCAGAGGCTACCAAGATGAAATCTACTGTGGTCCTCTTCATGATTAGTGATATTTTTCTTTTCTGCATAGCTTTTTAACATTCATTTCTTCTCCAGCAAGTTTATGCATATTAAGTGACTAGATTTTATACTATAGTTTGTCTCCTTTCTTATAATAGTCTTAATCTCTCTATACCCTATTAATAATGGTTCATTTGCTGTTGATACTGAGATTGCAAGGAGGAAATATTTTTGCAGATGTGGGTTTGTTACCTGGGCTTTGTGGTTTTCTTCTGGCAGACCCTGCACAATAGCATACAAGACGTGATGGATAGAGTGACCCTCCTCAGTCACCAGCTAGAGGAAAGGATACACAACAGAATGACCCAACAACAATCAAAACCCAATTACTTCCAGAGAGCCAACATAAATGGCATAATGTTTAGGAGATCAAGGAGCTTACACCACTGAATCTCACAGATTTCCTACTATAGAAATCATACCACAAACTCAAGGAGTCAAAACAATTCAATTTAAGAAGCAGAGGCAAACAAGATGAGTCTCAAACAATAGGTGATGCAGACCCCGGTTCTTGGGGTCCACCACATTGTGGATGAGATATGAGAAATTCACACAGACTACCGAGTCCTGTGGAGGAAAAGGGATGGCGTGGCTTCTCTCTCAAGAGGAGAAAAAGCCTCAGCCCTCACCTTGACAGGCCTTTATTGCTTTTCTGGGCACATTATGTGATGCTCCTCATTTACTATGCACAGTTTCGCTTCAGGTGGTTACCTTTTACAGAAAACAAAGGAGAGGATGCCGCTAATCACATCTCAGAAGAAATATATTTGCAAATGCAAAGGCAAAAGTGGTTAAACTGGTTACACTTCATACTGGGGAGGTTTAGTACAGACTTTAGGAAGTTACAGTAAGCACTTGCTATCTCAATTCAGGGTGAGGGAGTTTTAGCAAAAAACAAGTCCCAAAATGACCTAGGTACAATGCAAGCCTGATTCCACACAGGAGAACCTATCCATGGGCGTGGGTCCTGTGCATTGGACCTCACTTTCCACTGGGACCTGGGCCCATGCCACACAGAATGTTCTCCTATAAATGGGCACACAAAGAAACAAACCCCAAACCAAAGGAAAGGATGAATCTTCAGAAAGAATGCTAAATGAAATATAGAGGCAAGTCAACTATCAGATACTGAGTTCAAAACAATGGTTATAAGGAAGCTCAAAGAGCTCACTGTGAATTAACACAAACTACATGGAAACTACAAGGAAACTACTGCAAAGTCTATCAACATGAAAAAGTAAATAGAAACTATCAACAAGAGCCAAGAGGAAATGAAGAATACAATTTCTGAAATGAAGAACATAGAAGGAATCAAAAGCAGGCTAGATAAAACAGACGATCGAACAGTGAGCTGGAGGACAAGGTAGAAAAAAACTCCCAGAAAGAGCTAGAAAAGGGAAAAAAAGCCTCAAAAAGAAAGAAGTGTTAAGGGAACTGCAGGACAATATGAAATGTAATAATATCCATATAATAGGGATACAAGAAGGAGAAGAAGAGCAAGGGATACAAAACCTGATTGAAAAAGTAATGATGGAAAACTTCCCTAATTTGATGAGAGAAAAAGTCACACAAATTCAGGAAACACAGAGAGTCCCAATCAAGAGGAACCTGAAGAGGCACACTCCAAGACACATCATAATTAAAATGTAAAAATTCCCAGATACAGAGAGAATCTTGAAGGCAGCAAGACAGAAACAGGAATTTACGTACGAGGGAGCACTGAGAAGTCTAGCAGCTGACTTCTCAATTGAAACACTGCAAGCCAGAGGGAATAGCAAGGAATATTCCAAGTAATGAAAAGCAATAGCCTGAAACCAAGACTACTCTACCCATCAAGGCTCTCAATTAAAATGGAAGGCTAAATAATGAGTTTCCCAGAGAAAATAAGGTCAAAAGAATACACCTCCACCAAACCAGCACTGCAAGAGAAGTTAAAGGGACTGCTTTAAAGAAAGAAAGAAAAAGAGTGAGAGAGAGAGAGAGGTGGTCCGGTAGGAAGGGAGTAAAATGGTGATGAATAAGTACCTATCAATAATAACCTTAAAAGTAAATGGATTAAATGCTCCAATCAAAAGACACAGAGTAGCTAAATGGATAAGAAAACATGATCCGCACATATGCTGCTTACAAAAGACCCACCTCAGAAAAAAAGAACTACACAGACTGAAAGTGAAGGTTTGGAAAAAATATTCCAAGCAAATTGACAGGAAAAAAAAAAAGCAACGGTAGTAATACCAGACAAAAGTAGATGTTAAAACAAAGGCCATTAAAAGACACACAGAAGGGCATTTCATAATATTGAAAGGAAGAATATCAAGAAGACATAAACATTATAAACATATATGCACCAATCATTAGAGCAACCAAATATATAAGGAAAATCTTGAAGGACTTCAAGAAATATATAGATAGCAACACATTTATGCTAGGTGATTTTATAACCCCACTGTAAAAAATGGATAGGTCTTCCAAAAAATATATATATCAACAAGGATATTGTGGCATTAAATAATGCCCTAGATTAAAAAAATATGCACTTCACATATGCACTATCCAAAAGAAGCAAAATATATATTCTTTTGAAATGCACATGGAACATTTTCAAAGATAGACCACATGATAGGTCACAAAACAAGCATCAACAATTTCAGGAAAATTGAAATCATATCAAGCATCTTCTCAGACCCCAAAGTCCTAAAACTAGAAATGAACCTCAATGAAAAAAGTAAAAAACACTCAAATTCATAGAGACTGATAGGATGCTATTAGACAATGAATGGCTCAACAATGAGATCAAGGAAGAAATTAAAAAGTTTCTGAAAACAAATGAAAATGAACTCAGAACAGTCCAAAACTATGGGACACAGCAAAAGTGGTCCAGAGAGGGAAGTTCATAGTGATACAGGCCTACCTAAAAAAGATAGAAACATTTTTTAAAAAAAGCCTAACCCTACACCTACAAGAACTCAAAGAACAACAAGAAAAGCCCATAGCAAGCACAAGGAAGGAAATAACCAAGATCAGAGCAGAATTAAATGACATAGAGACTAAAAGCACAATTCTAAGGATCAACAAATCCAGGAGCTGGTTCTTTGAAAACATAAACAAAATTGACAAGCCTTTAAGCAAGTTCATGAAGGAAAAAAAGAGAGAGGTCCCCAATAAACACAATCAGAAGTGAAAGAGAAGAGATTATAACTGATACCCCAGAAATACAAAGGATTGTAAGAAATTACTATGAAGAACTATATGCCAAGAAACTTGAAAACCTAGGTGAAATGGACAAATTTCTAGAAAAATATAATCTTCCAAAACTGAATGAAAAAGAAGCAGAAAGCCTGAAAACACCAATAATAGCTCATGAAATTGAAGCAGTAATCAAAAAACCCCCAGCACACAAAAGTCCTGGACCAGATGGTTTGACAGGAGAATTTTACAAAACATTTAAGGAAGAGATAACCCCTATCATTCACAGACTATTCCAAAAAATCCAAGAATACAGAACACTCCAAAATACTTTTTATGAAGCCAGTATCATCCTAACCCCAAAACCAGATAAAGACACAACAAAGAAAGAAGACTGCAGGCCAAATTCTCTGATGAACATAGATGGTAAAATCCTCAATAATATATTGGCAAACCACACCAGAGATATATTAAAAAGATCATATGCCATGATCAAGTGGGATTCATCCCACAGATGCAAGGATGGTACAATATTTACAAATCAATAAATGTAATAAAAACATAAACAAAAGGAAAGACAAAAATCACATGATCATATGAACAGATGCTGAAAAAGTATTTGATAAGGTACAGCACCCATTTATGATAAAAACACTCAGTAAAGTGGGAATAGAGGGATCATAACTCAACATAATAAAGGCCACATATGAAGAACCTATAGCCAACATCATAGTCAATGGGCAAAACTAAAAGCTTTCCCACTAAGATCAGGAACAAGACAAGGATGTCCATTTTCACCACTTCTATTCAACATAGTACTGGAAGTCCTAGATACAGCAATTGGACAAGAAAAGGAAATAAAAGGCATCCAAATCAGAAAGAAGGAAGCAAAACTGTCATTGTTTACAGATGACATGATAGTGTACATAGAGAATCATATAGACTCCACCAAAAAACTACTTAATCTAATAAGTGAATTCAGCAAAGCAATGGAATTCGAAGTCAATATTCAGAAATTGAAGGCATTTTTGCAAACCAATAATGAAATATCAGAAAAAAATCAGGAAAAAAATCCCATTTGATATAGCAATAAAATAAAAGTACCTAGGAATAAACCTAACCAAGGAAGTAAAAGACCTGTATTCAGAAAACTACACAACATTGAAGAAAGGAATTAAGGAACAGACAAACAAGTGGAAGCATGTACCATGCTCATGGATTGGGAGAATTAACATCCTCAAAATGTCTATACTACCCAAAACAATTTATAGATTCAATGAAATCCCTATTAATGTACCAATGACATATTTCACAGATATAGAACAAACATTTCAGAAATTTATATGGAATCATAAATGACCCTGAATAGCTGCAACAATTTAGAGAAAGAAGAACAAAGTAGGAGGGGTCACAGTACCTGATATCAAACTGTATTACAAAGCAACTGTAATCAGAACAGCCTGGTACTGGCATAAGAACAGATGCATGGACTAATGGAACAGAATAGAGAGCCCAGAAATAAAGCCAAGTCTCTATGGTCAATTAATATTTGACAAAGGGGGAAGAAGCATAAAATGGAGTAAAAATAGCCTCTTCAAGAAATGGTGTTGGGAGATATGGACAGCTACGTGCAAAAAAATGAAATTTAATTACCAACTTACACAATACACGAAAATAAATTCAAGGTGGATAAAAGACTTAAATATAAGTTGTGACTTATAAATAAAGTCCTAGAGGAAAACATCGGCAGGAAAACTTCAGACATTCCATGCAGCAGTATTTTCATTGATATGTCCCCTAAAGCAAGGGATGTAAAGGAAAGAATAAACAATGGGACCTCATCAAATTAAAAAGCTTCTGCATGGCAAAAGAAAACAGCATTAAAATGAAAAAACAACCAACTATATGGGAAAACATATTTGCCAATGACACCTCAGACAAGGGTTTGATCCCCAAAATATATAAAGAACTCACATGATTCCACTACAGGAAGACAAAAATCCCAATTAAATGATGGACAAAGGTTCTGAAGAGACACTTCTCCAAGGAGGACATACAGAGGTCTCAGAGGCTTATGAAAAGGTGCTCAGCATCACTAGCCATCAGAGAGATACAAAATAAAACCACAATGAGTTGCCACTTCACACTGGTGAGAATGGCCATCATAAACAATTCAACAAACAAGTGTTGGAGAGGATGTGGAGAAAGGGAATCCTAGTGCACTGTTGGTGGGATTTTGGACTGATGCAGCCACTGTGGAAAACAATATGGAATTTCATTGGAAAACTAAAAATGGAAGTTGCCTTTTGATCTAGCAGTTCCATTGCTTGGAGTATACCCTCAGAATTCTGAAGCACCAATCCATAAGGACCGATGGACCCCAATGTTCATAGAAGGACCGATGCACCCCAAAACAATGGAAGCAGAAAGAAAGAAGGACCTTCTACCCTTTACTATAGCTTGGATGGACCTGGAGAGCATTATGCTAAATGAAATAAGCCAGGCGGTGAAAGACAAATACCATATGATCTCACCTGTAAGTGGAACCTAATCAACCAACCAAATAAGCAAGCAAAATATAACAAGAGACATTGGAATTAAGAACAAACTGACAGTAACCAGAAGGAAGGCGAAAGGGAATAATGGAGGTAAAGGGGGAAGGGTTGTCAAGGAGCATGTATAAAGGACACATGGACAAAGCTAGAGAGGGTAGGACCAAGGGTGGGAGTTTGGGATTGCTGGGGTTGGAGGGGAGTGGTAGAGAAAAAATCCAGATAACTGTACTTGAACAACAATTTTAAAAGAGACTTAAGAAATAAAAGATAAAAGAAAAAAGAAAGAAAAGAAAAGAAAAGAGAAGAGAAAAGAAAAGAAAAGAAGAGAAAAGAAAAGAAAAGAAAAGAAAAGAAAAGAAAAGAAAAGAAAAGAAAAGAAAAGATGCCTGTAAAATTGGAGGCAGAGCAGCCAGAGGCTTTTTCTGAGTGGGGCTCTGGGAGGCCACACTGAGGAGGTAAGCTCAGAGCAACAACTCCAGGAGTTGTGAGGGGCTTTGGGAGAGGCTGGAGAACCATGTGGCAGGAAGGGCAGGCCACCAGCCCCTCTTCTGTCAGGCACTCTTGGTCCGGATGAGACCCCATGCCCAAGAGTCCCTGCTTCCTAACTGGCTGGGTATGCAGAAGGCAGGCAGTATTCTACAGGATGATCAACCCTGGCCATGACCAGCCACCCAGATACTGGGCATTGGGCCCACTCCTCCTGGACACACCCAGACAGAGCAACTAGGATCCTCAGAGAAGATAATACCCAGCAAGGATGTCCCCTTGGAGGAATCCCTGCATATCTCCTATCCACCCAGTGCTCTGCCTCCGGGTTGCACCTACCAGGGCCTTTTGCTTTGCAGCCTGTCCTAGGAGAGAACCCTGCCCTTCCCAGTGAGGGTTGGAGCCAGGGAGGGGACTCTAAGCTGGAGCAGGGCTGGAAGGATGGGAAAGGAATCCAGTTTGGGGGCCAAGTTCTGCCCCCACCTCCATCATTCCTGAGATTACAGGACATTCAGGCAAAGTTTTTCACAAAGTTGGGAGTAAAAGACTGAATTTTAAGTGTTTTTTCATCCCTCCCCATCAATTGCCTTCATCCCAGCAATGGAACCTTGAAACAAATGGTGTGGATGCATTTATATTTGCAGCCTGTGAATACAGATGAAAGTGGACATGAATTTATAAACTTGATTTAGAAAATTAACTGTAAGGCAAATCTAGATGAAGTGGTTAAAATTTTTCTTATTTTTGCAACTTTGTATAAATTTTAAATTATTCTAATTCTAAGGTTTATTTAAAAAAATAATTGAGCTGAGGAGTGATGTTAATCCCTGTGGTTTTTTTTTTTTTCCCCAAATTCACAAACCTTATTATCAGTGGAAAACAAGTTACTGTGGTGTCTGTGCGAAAAGAGTTTCCTAAGAACTGCACAGAAGGATGTGGCTCTTTACTGAACTATATTGATGTTGTAAAATTAAGTGGGTTTCCCTCCTGACTTCTCAATGTCTCATCTCTGTCCATCTTGCCATGGAAAAAGTCCACTCTTATCTTCAGCAAGGCCAACACAAAAGCCAGTGTCCAGTCCAGCATTTCATGAGCTTAGCCCGTGCTTCCAGCTGCAGTCCATTGCTATGCTGCAGTATTCAGGCTCTGTCTTGGAATCTGTGTATGGAGACCTTGTGGCCATGGGCCACATGACTGCTAAGGCCATATGGCTATGGAGAAAGGACATGTGAGTGTGCACAGCACAAGTTCAGGTCTGAGATAGACTTGTTTCCTGGGACTATATTAGTTTGGGTTTGGGATGGACCAGGTGCCTTTCCAAAGAACCAGCCATCTTTCTAAGCTTTTATGGGCTTTGGATAGGTTTATACCCACTACTTAGACTGATAGACCTCTTTGATCAAGCACCTCTCCCTGTGCCCCCCAACAATCTAGTACTGGAGGGGGAAAGGAAAGAGTGTTAATCCCTTGGTGAAGCAATGCTATGATCCCCTGGAGTGTGGAAACCTGTAATTTCCTGGGGAAGCAAATAGGCTTGTGCTCCCCATTTTATTAAGCTCAATATCTAGTTCCCTTTGCTTCCCATTCCTAGCTAAATACTGACAGTAACATTATGGTGTGGAGAAGGGGAAGGGAGGGGCTCACTTTTTCTGTGTTTCACTCTCTCCTGGTTACGGTTATTTCAAGGTCTCTGAGACAGGTCAGCTCTCAGGTAAAACTGAAGCTAAGAGGCCATGACAGAGGAAGGTCTGTTGGTTTCTTACTGTGGCTTTGGTTTCAGTTTGATTAAAACCACAGAGGCAGAGTAGAAGGGTGGGCAGGGAGCAGAGGGAAATCTTGCGCAGTCTGAAGAAGTGGTAAGGCCCTGACTGGGCACAGGTGGAAGGGATAGGATAGGAGCTGGGTCTGGGGAGAGGAGGGGGTGAAGAGCAGAGTTACTTGGAGCATTCTGGTAGAAGTGAAATGGGATGCGGGGTGTGAAACAGACAGTGAGAAAAACTAAGGGGGTGCTGGTGGGCCATTTTCATTCAGATTCAATATTCAGGAAATGCCAGAAATCAAGAAGCTTCTAAATGTGGTCAGGTCCAAGCTCAGCAGGTGCACACTAATCCTGTTCATCTTTGTTGACCATGATCCATGTAGCAGGCTCTGTCCTACAAATACCACACACACTTATGTCAGGTATAATACTATTCCACTGTCCAGATGAGGAAACTGAAGCTTGCAGAAGCTGAGCAGCAGCTGAAATTTGGGCCCTGTTGGTGTCTCTGCAATGCCAATTTTTTAAAAAGATTTTTTAAAATTTATTTTTTAGAGAGAGGGGAAAGGAGAAAGAGGGAGAGAAAAACATTGACATTGATGTGCGAGAGAAACATCAGTTGGCTGTTTCTCACATGCCCCCAACCTGGCATGCAGTCCAGGCATGTGCCCTGACTGGGAATCAAATTGGTGACCTTTCGGTTTGCATGTGGGCACTCAACACACTGAGCCACACCAGCCAGGGCTCTGCAATGCCCATTTTTAACCTTCACACTTCTTTGACAAATCACAGTCTCCTAGTGAAAGAAAAGACTGGATGTTCCGATAAATCAGTGGTCCTCCATCCTTATTGAGCATTAGAATTTTCATGGATGGTTGGTTTGGTTGGTGGTGGGGCCCGAGAACCTGAATTCTCGGCAAATGCCTAGGTGATGGTCCAGAGAAGCACAGCTCTAGAAGGTTTCTAGAGTGCATCTGGAAATAAGTCAGGCTTTGAAGATGATGCCATCTGAGGCTCCTTCCAGGCTTGCAGCTTATAACATCCCTAAAGGGAAGCTTTTCCTAGGCTACCTTGTCTAGAATCCAAGATTATGATCTTTTCTTTGTATTTCAAGAAATGCCACAAGCCAGTGTGCAAGGCTGCCACCGAGCTTATCAACGTTTACTGCACCAGCATGGATGAGCAGAGAGAAAAGCTGTCCCTGCTGAAGGTGGAGGAAGCCATGCTGATGGCAGTCCTATCTTCGGTTAGGCAGTTCTGGGTGAGGTTTTCAGCTTACCGCTTCCAACTCATTCTATGTCAGCAAGTCCATTGCTAGCCTGTGAAGCACCCAGAAATGGACAAGATGAGGGTCCTTGTTGTGCCCTGTGAGACAGCGAAGTTTGAGGGCCATCCACGATGCAACTCCCACCAGACCTTCATTTTGAAAATGCTACCTGGTCCAACCACACAGAAATGAGGTTGTGCAGGGTTGCTGCCAGTTGAGGGAGGTGGTGGGTGCCAGACACCCTCCCCGTGATTTCTAAAGTGGAAGCCACCTTTTCCTTGTGGAGAGTGGGGCTGCTGCAGTTCACACTACATACTAGCAGCCCGTCTGCTGATGTTATGTTTAGTTACCCTTACTAACATACTTTTTTCCTTGCCCTACAAAAGGCCTAAGTTCTGAAATTCTGAAATATAAAAATGCAATAGAAATGTTGCCAGATTTGTGTGTTTGGGATTGGGAGTGGTTGGAAGGGTGTTTCAGGGGAGGGACTCCCGTGGTGAGATGGGAGGGGCTGAGTTCCTTGGCTGAGCTGCATGCCCAGGAATTCAAATTCAATCTCTCTCTCTCTCTCTCTCTCTCTCTCACCTGCAAATCACAGTAGAAAGTGAAATAGCTCATCTTCAGCCTAAAGCAGGAGATTAAGGTCTAAAGCTTTATCCTTTCTGCTCACACTTTTCCTGTTAAAAGACACAATGTTCTGGGAATAGTGTCACCTTATACACTTCATGCTAGTCAGTGATCATCTGACTCACCTTCCCCAGAGCTGGGAGATGACAACTAAATAGTAATTGTAAAGTCCCGAGCAGGATGGTGGCTGAACGGAGGCAGGGAGTAGGGCCTTGGCTTTAATGGAGGGTGGAAGTGCCAGATGTCTTCATGTCTATATCTGAACTACATCTATATTTACATTAGGCAGTTTTTTTTTCAAGAGTAGTTTTAAATACATCTTATGCCTCAAGCAGGTAAGGCTCCTGATGTTCTTGGGAAGTCAAGGAACAAGGTCTTTCCAGCCTTGCCTCAGTGGTCTCTACCATCCAAAGATATCCTCTCCTTAAGAGACAATAATAGGGTGTCTGCATTTTATGTCCTGTGTTCAGTGGGGTCATGCAGACTCAAGGCCTCTTAACTCAGCAGGTTCTGTCAAATTCCTTCTCTCTCTGCTAGAGGCAAGGTAGATGGCACCTCACTATTCTTCCCTGTGGGGACATAGAACAGGGAACTTGGAGCAGGGGAAAGGCTTTTTCCCAGGAAATCTCTCCCCAAAACACCCTGCCTCCCCTCCTTATGAGGCAATGGACACTGGCACCCCAAGGTCCCATCCTGATAAGTGCTGGGGAGTTTGAGGGTTTCCTTGCTGTTGTCAGTCTAAAGGGGGTGTGGTATCTCCTGCTATCATACCTAGGTGGCTGCTATGCAATGGTGATGGGGATGGATGTGGGGAAACCACCAGTGTTCATTGCAGACCTTAACTAATTCTATTACAGTAAACTGAGTTTGTGCATCATTTCCTTCCTACCTTCCTTCCATATGTATTTTTGTTTTCCCTTTTTAATTCTTTTCTTGTGCCTTTATGGAAATATGGCCTGTCCTTTCTTGCGTATACCCTTCTCCAGTTTGTCACTGCTTATGTTTGGCTATATGTAGAAAGATCCTTGAACAACAGTAGCTTCAATAAAATGGAACTGTATTTCTTGCTCCCCGAGAGAAGCTACAGGAGCTCCATGAGGTTGACAGGTCCGGTAGTACCTGCTTTCCATTCCTCCAACCCTTTCATGTGGCAACAAAATGGGCCTCATTGGCCCTGTAGAACTGCTAGAACATCAGTCCTCACACTTGCTTCCCAAACAACAGTATGAAGGTTGGAGGGAAGAAATCTTTTAAGACTTCCCTCAAGTGTCTCACTTGCTCCAGAGTCACAGGACCACCCTACCTAGGTGGTTGAAAGAAGGCTGGTCTTTCTTCTGAGTACTTTCTGAACCAAAAACCCATTTTCCCTTGTTCCTAAAGGAGGGACGAATGGATACTGGGGGGCCACTAGAGGTCTACCCTAGTGCCCTTCAGAATATGCCACCTATGTTTTTTATTTCCCAAATCTATTGCTCCATGGGGACAACAGCTGTTGTCTTAGAGCTTGCCAGGCCAATGATTCAGACCCCAGGGAGCTTGTGTCAAGCTCTCTCAGAGCCTGATGGACCTGTGCCCTCTATCCAGGCCTGTGTTAATGAGGTGGCATTCCACCTGGTCCCTTAAAGAGGAGGACTTTGAGATTTGAAGGCTAGCAGCATCTCCCTCCAAATCAATCTCTGCACTAATGTTTCCACCCCTCTCCACCTAACTCCTGAGGGACAGTGCTCCAGGGTCTCAGATAATTCTACATCTTGGTTTGGAACCTCACTCACATGTCTCATATGTAGTATGTTTTACTAGTATCCCAGCTGAATTGCTTCTCTCATTTTACTATGCACACATCTATGTGACTAGTTGAATCACTCTTTATGTGTCTTTGACACTGAATTTAATTTACCATTTCAATATCTTACCTCATGATTACAAACTCTTTGAGGGGAAGGAACGCACCTGTGCCTACTTTAGTTCCCCACAATGCCTTGGCAGACAAATTCCCTTACTGGGGCACACCCACTGTATGCCCATTGCAAACCTCTTTTCTCACTTGGGACTAGGTTTTGCTACAGTATGTGACATAGGCCCTGAGCCAGTAATGGCTTAAAGATAGGACTTTTTGGTAGTTTTGTAACAGAGTGCAGCCAAGAGGGGGGCCCCAAATAGGGATTTGGAATGGGGTCCAGAACTCAAGGTGTCCAGGAAATATTAGAAGGATATATGAGATGTCCTCACCCCTTACCTCCCACAGGTGTGAGTTGGGGGAAGGGACACATGGGGCAGGAACATGCAGAGCTGTTTTGTACAGCAACAGCTTTGCAGCTAACCTCTGGCATGGTCACTTAACATATCTATAACCTTTAACTGGTTGCATAGATATGTTAAATAGCTGTGGCCATGCTTTGAGCCAGGGGGATGGAAGTGACTTCTGCCTGAGATGTAACTGGGAGGCAACTGCCCCTGGTTACAGCACCTGGGTGAGAGCTTGGAGATGATTGGCCCCACGCCATGGGGCCACACCTGCCCAGACCCACTATGGCAGCCCAGTAAAGCTGGAAGGATATGGGAGTGCTGGCAAGTACAGCCGATTGTGGGAGGAGTCGGAGATGGGGCTTCAGAGGATTGGCATGGGGATTTAAACTGAGACAAAGCAGCCATTAAGGGGAGAACCATGCGATTTTGGCAGAATGCAGACCCTCGCAGCTTTGCAGAGGGGAACCATGCAGCTTGATCCTGGCTGACAACACAGCTGATGGTGCTGGGAGCCTGAATCTATTTCTTTTCCTGAGATACCATACCCTAGTTTAGGGCAGAGGGAGCAGGAAGGACTGTGTGTGTCTGTGGGTATCCTAAAAGACTTCTAATATTTTAATGAAGACGTTAGGTCACTACTTTAAGTCTGTATAGCTTTAAATAAGCATTTCCTTTCCTTTACACAAATCTCTGGCATTGAGAGACATCTTTCCTTTGGCGGTGGACAATGCGAACCTAGTGGGGTGTCCTTTTGGTAATAGTATATCGTACCCCATCCTTGGCCCCATTCTGTAACAGTTTCACATGATCACCAGGGACCTAAGTTCCTCCCAGCTCAACACAAACCAGTGATGCAGCCATCTTTGCTGCCTTCTAGGCAGCAAGGCAGAGGAAGTGTCTTTTGAAGCAAGATTCTCCTATAAGCCCAGCGCTTCTATTTCTACATTATTACCTGGAACTTGATCACATGTCAAACATAGCTATAAACTCAGCTGGGAAGTTCTCTTTTAGGTGGGTACTTTGTTTCACTAAACATTGAGTTTCAGTAACTAGAGAAGGGGGAGGGTATCGGGAGGAAAATCTCGTCTGTGCCACTGTACACATCAGTATTCTTTTCCTTCTCAATTTTCCCTTTCCAAATCCTAACCCACAACCCTACCTCAAACCTAGCAAAGAAAATTTAACTGGGAAGTCATGTAGCCACAAGATCTCACCTATTGGTCAAAGGATAATGAAGCATTCTAGTTTTCTATTCCTTTTTTACATTGGAGAAATACAATTATAGAGTTGATCTTTGGTGTCAATAAAACTAGCTTTTAATTCTGATGCCTCCCCTATCCCAACCTCAGTACCTCTTTCTCATAAAAGCTGTTCTTCACATTCTCTTTATAAGAGATTAGTTAATATAGCTGCTCCATTTGCAAGCAGTTATGAGCTCTTTAGTATTTCACCTGTTCTCATTCATGTAATTCTCAGCTAAGGTTTTAAGATAGGGCCCAGCACCTCCGTTAGGTGATTCTGATTTATTCTAAAGTAAACTAAACATTAAGACACATAGGATGCCTTTGAAAAATGCCAATGCCCAGTCCTACCCTTAGACATTCAGGATAGTTGGTCTGGGATTTAGCCTGAGCAAAGGTAATTTCAAAATGTCCCAAGGAATTACAATGTGGAAATGGTTGTGAAGCGCAGCTCTACTACACCTGGGTATACACCTGTGCCTAGTGCAGGTGCTTGGCCTTGGACCTCACACTTCTGCAAGTGTCTTTTACAAAACTTACTGCCTTTAACTTACCTTCTCCTTAAAACCTGGTCAAACACATCAGGCAAGAGAAAACAAATATTTGTATTATTGTTTTATTTGTCAGAATTTCCAGAACCAGGGTGTCTAATGGACAAGTAGAAAAATAGAAGATTTTACTACTATGAAACGGTAACTATGACAAATATACTCAGAAAGAGGCTCCTTGGACTGAAACAAATGCAGAGTTCACCCTGGGTAGTGTATCTTACAACAACAGAAAAGAAATTGTGTACCCACATTTTGAGATCTGCATTTCCCTCCAGAGCTCGGGCTGAAGCAGAGGCCTTTCCAGCTCTACTAGCTGGCCCAGTCCTGGAATCGGAAGCAGTCACTTGCTATCTTCCACACTGTATTACTGGGTGAAGCCTGGGCAGTCAGGAGGAAGTTCTGGTTGAAGTCCCGTTGTTTGTTGCCTTCAAACTTCACTGTTCCACAGATCACAACGAGGACTGTAGTCTGGCTTGGGGTGGCTTCATCATGTACAGGCTGGCAGTCAACCACATTGATCTGGAACTCACTGGAAGGCAACATTTCAAAAAACTCACTCAAGGACTCTTGCCCTGAAATAGCGTTTCCGTTCCACACCAGGGTGGCTGTGCCCATGTACAGGCGGGACAGCAGACGCCTCCGCTTATCCATGGTGGTGTAGTAGACGTTGACAAACTCCTCAGCAGCCCTGCAGGCCTGATCCACGTAGGTCTTGAAGTCCACTGATGCCATCTCTGGTTTTGCTGAAGGAGGCCTCCTTCCAGGTGCTTCCTGCACCTGAGGGAGCTGGGGCTGTGGAGCAGGAAGGTCAAAAAGATACCATGTTAACACTAAACTTCATTCTGTCCTGATAAGTTTTTTATTGGTGGCAAAACAGTTACATACTATAGAGAGATGATTCTAGGCTCAAATTGCTGCTGACCCCTAATCTTACTAAACCTTAGTTTTCTCATTTTAAAATGGGATATTACCACTTGTGGTATAGTTGTAATGTGGGAATTAAATACGACTGTATACTAAGTGCTTAGTTAGAAAAGCCTGATACCTACATTCTCAGAAAATGGTAGCTATTACTATAAATGCTAAAAACCTCATTTTATAAAACAGCATACTTGATCATGGAAGGCCACTTTTTCCTAAAAGTATGGAACAGGTATTCCTGTCCCTAGAGAAGTGAGGAAAATTTATCCTGAGTAAAGACAGTGGACCTTGTTGAAGAGAACAGTGGCCTAATAAAGGCCAACCACATGGCATAAGCTTGTGACAGTCTGTGATAGCCTATCATGTATGAGTTCACTCCACAGATACTGGAAGTCTTTTTTTTTAAAGGCAGGTTTCTTAAGAGGATAAAAGAACAAATGCCACAAGGACAGAAGCAAAATGATGGCCATAACCCTCATGATAAGCTATAAGAAACCTTGCTGCTGACTGGGAATGAGAATGGACAACACCTAGCATCTGTGAACACAAATACTCACCAGTAAGTCCTGTAAGCCACAATGGAAAGACAAGTTAGAATCAAAGAAATTCTGAGGGGTGGTAGTGGAGAGTAGGAGGAAAAAAAGAATTTCAACTGTAGCTGAGATGCTGCATTTCCTTTAAAAAGTCCAAAAGCATAAAGAAATTCTACTGTTACCCCCACCCAGAGTATGGTACAACTATTACAGTTCT
This sequence comes from Anoura caudifer, assembly GCA_004027475.1. Lineage (NCBI taxonomy): Eukaryota > Metazoa > Chordata > Mammalia > Chiroptera > Phyllostomidae > Anoura > Anoura caudifer. The sequence continues at coordinate 41,424 of PVKU01007180.1, forward strand.
CTGTTCTTTTTGCATGATTAAAATATTTCACTAAAAAAAAAAAATCAACAGAAGACAACATTACTAAAATAGTGGGTATGTTTAGACTTATAAAATTAAATATTGAACAAATTTTTCATTTCACAGATCTTAACTTTTTTAATGAAATACATAAAAAAAATTCCACATTGGACTGGGAAGGAGTCAGGTACTTTTAAGGGCTGAGAAAGGTGGAGACCTCTGCCTCCTGTCAAGAACTGTAAGGAGCTGGGAGGGAGCATGGTCCTAGGAATGAGCAGCTCCAGGGCCACACACAGACTTTGTTTTTTTTGTTCCTTTCAGGAACCTAAAGTCAAGCCTCAACAAACAATGTGAGCTGGCTATTTGTTAAGTGTTTTACATGCATCACCTCATTTAATGGTCACCACAAATGGATGAGAGGGTATTATTATGAGAATAATTATACTAATAAGAAAATTAAAACTTAGGTTTGGATTTTGGCAGTAAGGACACTCTTTGTCATTTATAAGAACGTGTGTGGATATTGCAAATGTTGTCAAGATTATGCTGTCCTTTTACTTGCTTATTTTTTAAGTTCCTGCACTTATGAAATCAAGTTCATAGTAGCACAACTTCTGGATCACTAGTTTGAAAATTTCCTTTCAAGTGCCCACATTTCTCTGTTGCAGGAATTCTCAATCACCAAAGGTCCATATTATTCATCACCCTGACATTCTTAGTCTCTCTACCATCTCAATTCAATCTCAGAAACACCCCGCATCTCCACCCCAGGTCCCGGCTTACATTTTCAGTTCCAACGAAGCATGCTTTCCAAACACAGCTTTAACAACCTGCCCCACCGGATGCTTAATAAAACGACTACTTCCACTTGCTGTGGTTCAGTCACATACAGAGCTTAAGGCCGGCTCCTCATCAAGTCAGAAAATGAGACTGAAAAGAAGGGGAATAAAAGCAACTCAGACGGTCGCCGCTTTCCAGGGTCCCTGTCGTCTACTTCTTTGGAGCCGTACCAAAGAATATGAAACAGGCCTCGTTTCTCGTGGTGAGTGGCTTTTACCCAAACACGTAAAGCACGCTTATTTTGGCCATCTTCTGGAGAGAAACTAGCTCCTGTGCACTGCCACTTCGTCGTCAAACGAACTTACTATCCAGCTTTCGCACATGCCAAAGCCTTATACAGAACTGCGGCTGCCACCTGGAGAAGGGACAAAACCTAGCTTAATCCTGACAAGGGAGGGAGTGCTTGGGAGACACACATAAGAGATGGCTAGTGAGTCCCTCAGACTGTCCGCAGGAAATCACTTACCTGTGCCGGGGAAGGCCAGGGTCGACGTGGACGGCGACCTCGGTCTGCCGGGTCAGCGCGGGTTGCGGGGACCCAGTCCGGCGACCTGAACGCGGGCCTCAGCTCCTCCGACAGCCCGCCCCTGAAGGTCGCAGGGCGGGCCCTCCGATGCTCCGCGCTCTTCCGCTGCTTAGGAGGAGACAGAAAAAGTCTCCCTTCGTCCTTCTTCTCCCCGGGAAGCCCGGTCTGGGCTGCAGGACTTCTGAGCCTGGAGACTTTACACTGCTCTCCACGGATTACACCGCGCGATCCACGGTACTCCGTGATCACGCGAGTACCCCGACACCGCCCGCTCCCACCTCCCCAGGAAGAGCACCTGTGCCAACCAGTGGGATGGCGGTCTCGGCGGCTAACTCCACCTAGGTGTGGCTCAAAGGAGAAGGGGACTTCCGGGAAAGGCGCTTTCCCAGAATGCCACTGCTAATCCGTGCTGGCGTTTCATTGGTCTAAGCGGATCACAGATGCCGGCCTACTTGTTTAGTGGGATTCCTGGTTGGATAAAACTTCCATGTTCCCTCTTCTAGACCGGGAATTGAGGGGGTCAGCTCTGCGGCCCAGGAAGTCGCTTAATGAGGAAGGGTAGGGAGTGTGGGTGCACTATCGTTATATCCCTCATTCTCTAGCAGTTGGGGTGATCCCAGTTAAGGCCAGTGAAGCTTCAGTACTCGATGCAGTTCCGGGAAACCGGCAGCGACAGTGACCCATCTTAAGGCTTTCAATCGGAGATAACGTGTGGGGAAGTCAGTATGTCCCGCTAGGGCACCAGGGAAACTCCAAGAGTCTGCGAGTGAAGCCCGCAAAGCGTCTATTGAACTCAAGTACACATTGAGGAAAACCAATTTATATTAAGTAGGAAATTAAACTAAAAGTGCAAGAAGAGTTAAGGGTGTGGGTAGGGCTTGAAGTAACCAACATATGCCAAATAGGGAAACTTAACCTTCTTGTGTCTGGTGAATTGAGGGCAGAAGAAGAATGGCTCAAGCTTTGGCTCAGAACCTCCTAGCTATGTGCTACTTTCTGTTCTCTCTGTCTTGAAACTAGCTGCATTTCAGCTATCTGGAACCTGCACTGTTTTTTTTGTTTTTTTTTTTGTTTGTTTGTTTGTTTTGTTTTTAACTGAAATTTTGTTTAAAACAAGCTCAATAGAATGCAACCAATTAGCTTGGAACTCAGGAGATTATAGTTTATAGCATAAATTTAAAACTTTGGTTTCTTAAGACACAAGATTCTTTTGTTTTATTTTTTAGTTGTTTTTTAAAGTTTTTACATTTTATTGTTCAAATACATCTGTTTAAATCTCCCCACAACCCCCGCCTGCATTACTGCTTGGTTTTGTCTTTTATAGTTGTTTCTGGAAACCTTTCCTGCCTTCCCACTCATTATCCCCTCACACCTCCACTCTGGTTACTGTCAGATTGTTTTTAATTTCAATGTTTGTGTTTATATTTTGCCTCTTGTTTGTTTTCTTGATTAGGTTCCACTTCAATATGAGATCATATGGTATTTGCTTTCACCACCTGGCTTATTTCACTTAGCATAATGCTGTCCAGTTTCATCCATGCTGTTGCGAAGGGTAGGAGCGCCTTCCTTCTTTCTGCTGCATAAAATTCCATTGGGTAAAGGTACCATAGTTTTTTGATCTATTCATTTATTAATGGGCACTTACCTTGCTTCCAGCACTTGGCTATTGTAAATTGTGCTGCTATGAACATTGGGGTGCATAGGTTCTTATGGATCGGTGTTTCAGGGTTTCTAGGATATAATCCCAGCAGTAGAATTGTAACTGGAAAAGGCACCAGCGTTCAGGCTGCCTGTCACTACCAAATCCAATAAGCAATGATAGCGATTGAATCTTTTATGGGCGCTTTATTCAGATGGCCCGCGATCTGAGAAGATGGCAGATTCATACCCTAACAAACCATCTTCCCTTCTCTTTCCCGGCCAGAACTTTTATAGGGGAGGTGGGGGAGGACAAACAAGGTGCAGTGAGGGCTTTTAAATTTAGGGAGGATTAGGTGAGAGAAGCTGCAGCATTCCTGTTTTGGGGAGTTAGCTGTTCCCTAGGGGAGGGGTAGTGTCTGTCTCCTCCTTGACACAAAGGCCCTGATGTCTCCAACTAGTCCCCAGGCAGTAATCTCTAGCCTGTGCCCCAGGAGGCCGGCTGTTTCCCAGGAGCCAGGATGGGCCTTATCTGTAGTTTCTGAAACAAAAGCTTTAACATACATATTACTTGCTAGACTTAAAACTTTTTCCTTAAGCTAAAATTTTCCAAGTCTTGAGTCCCCTATCAGAATTGCCGGGTCAAAAGGCAGTGCCATTTTTAGTTTTCTGAGGAAATTCCGTACTGTTTTCCATAGTGGCTGCACCAGTCTACATTCCCACCAACAGTGCGCTAGGGTTCCCTTTTCTCCACATCCTCTCGAACACTTGTTTGTTGATATATTTATGATGGCCACTGTCACCGGTGTGAAGTGCTATCTCATTGTGGTTTTAATTTGCATCTCTCTGATAGCTAGTAATGCTGAGCATCTCTTCATATATCTCTGGGCTCTCTGTATGTTTTCCTTGGAGAATTGTCTGTTCAGGTCTCTTGCCTGTTTTTTAATTGGGTTGTTTGTCTTCCTGGAGTGGACTCATGTGAATTCTTTATATATTTTGGAGGTCAAACCCTTGTCCAAGGTATCATTAGCAAATATGATTTCCCACACAGTTGGTCCTCTTTCCATTTTATTGCTGTTTTCTTTAGCTGTGCAGAAGGTTTTTATTTTGATAAGGTCCCATTTGTTTATTCTTTCCTTTAGGTGTCTTGCTCTAGGGGACATAGCGGTGAAAATATTATTGCATAGAATATCTGAGATTTTCTTGCCAATGTTTTCCTCTAGGACTTTCATGGTGTTGTAACTTATATTTAAGTCTTTTATTCACCTTGAGTTTATTTTTGTGAGTGGTATAAGTTGGTAATCAAGTTTCATTTTTTGCATGTAGCTGTCCAGATCTCCCAACACCATTTCTTGAAGAGGCTATTTTTACTCCATTTTATGTTTCTATTCCTTTTGTTAAGTATTAATTGACCACAGAGGCTTGGCTTTGTTTCTGGGCTCTCTATTCTGTTCCATTGGTCTATGTTTCTGTTCTTATGCCAATACCAAGCTGTTTTGAGCACAGTAACCATGTAATATGGTTTGATATCGAGTATTGTGATCCCTCCTACTTTGTTCTTCTTTCTCAACATTGCTACAGCTATTTGGGATTGTTCATGGTTCCATATAAATATTTGAAATGTTTGTTCCATATCTGTGAAATATGTCACTGGTACTATAATAGGGATTGTGTTGAATCTATAAATTACTTTGGGTAATATGGAGATTTTGATGTTAATTCTTCCAATCTATGAATATGGTTCATGCTTCCATTTGTTTGTGTCTTTCTTAATTTTTTTCTTCAGTGTTGTGTAGTTTTCTGAGTACAGGTCTTTTACCTCCTTGGTTAGGTTTATTCCTAGGTAATTTTTTTATTGCTATAGAAAATGGGATTTTTTTCTGTTTCTGATATTTCATTGTTAGTGTACAAAAATGCCTTTGATTTCTGAATATTGACTTTATATCCTGCTGTTTTGCCCAATTCACTTATTAGGTAGAGTAGTTTTTTGGTGGAGTCTATAAGATTTCCTATGCAAATTGTTATGTCACCTGCAAACAATGACAGTTTTGCTTCCTTCTTTCCAGTTTGGATGGCTTTAATTTCTTTTTCTTGTCCAATTGCTGTGGCTAGGACTGCCAATACTGTGTTGAATAGAAGTGGTGAAAGTGGGCATCCTTGTATTTTTCCTGATCTTTTAGGTACAGCTTTCAGTTTTTGCCCATTCACTATGATGTTGGCTGTGAGTCCCTCATGTATGGGCTTTATCATGTTGAGGAATACTTCCTCTATTGTGACTTTGCTGAGTTTTTTTTTTATCATAAATGGGCGCTGTACCTTATCAAATGCTTTTTCTGCATCTATTGATATGATCATGTGATTTTTGTCTTTGCTTTTTGTTTATGTGATATATTACATTTACTGATTTGCGAATGTTGAACCAACCTTGCATCCCTGGGATGAATCCCACTTGATCATGGTGTATGCTCATTTTAATGTATTGCTGGATGAGGCTTGCCAATATTTTGTTGAGGATTTTAGCATCTATGTTTATCAGAGAATTTGGCCTGAAATTTTCTTTCCTTGTTGTGTATTTATCTGGTTTTGGGATTAGGATGATGTTGGCTTCATAAAAAGAGTTTGGGAGTCTTCCATCATTCTGGATTTTTTGGAATAGTCTGTGAAGGATAGGGGTTAGCTCTTCCTTAAATGCTTTGTAGAATTCTCCCATGAAACCATCCAGTCTAGGGCTTTGGTGTGCCAGGGGTTTTTTGATTACTGCTTCAATTTCATCAGCTGTTATTGGTGTTTTCAGGCTTTCTGCTTCTTCTTCATTGAGTTTTGGAAGATTATATTTTTCTAGAAGTTTGTCCATTTCACCTAGGTTTACAAATTTCTTGGCATATAGTTCTTCATAGTAATTTCTTAACAATCCTTTGTATTTCTGTGGTATCAGTTGTAATCTCTCCTCTTTCATTTTTGATTGTGTTTATTTGGGTCCTCGCTTTTTTCCTTGATGAGCCTGCTTAAAGGCTTGTTGATTTTGTTTATCTTTTCAAAGAACCAGCTCCTGGATTTATTGATCCTTAGAATTGTTCCTTTAGTCTCAATATTGTTCAATTCTACTCTTGTTTATTTCCTTCCTTCTACTAACTCTGGGCTGTCTTTGTTGTTGTTCCTCCAGTTCTTGTAGGTGTAGGGTTAGTTTGTTTATTTGAAATCTTCTAATTTTTTTTAGGTAGGAATATATTGCTATGAAATTCCCTCTCATGACTGCCTTCTCTGTGTCCTACAACTTTTGGATTGTGAGTTCATTTTCATTTGTTTCCAGAAACTTTTTGATTTCTTCCCTAATCTCATTCTTGACCCATTCATTGTTTAATAGCATGTTATTCAATCTCCATGAGTTTGAGTGTTTTGGGTTTTTTTCCTTGAGGTTGATTTCTAGTTTCAGTCCCCCTAGGTCAGAGAAAATGCTTGATATGATTTCAATTTTCTTGAATTTGCGGAGGCTTGTTTTGTAGACACAAGATTCTTAAGTCTGTCCACTGGTCTGAAAGACTGAATAATTCTTTGCAAACCTGTGGGAGCCATCTGGGTATGTGAGTTTTACTGATGTTCCTGCATCCTTAAGTGTGTGTTGCATTCAACTCACTCCTTGTTAGCTACCCAATGGTGCACATTTTCTTGCATTCCTAAGAGCATTCTTGCTCTCAGATCAGGACATATTTAGAAACTGGTTGAATTCTCTTATGGATGACCCTTCCCTCCCACTTAAATTAAGTAGGTGAAAAATTTGCATTATAAAAATTAAATTATAGGCTGAGCAGAGAGGCTAAGCTAGCATCTATGGAGCGTATTCACACTAAAATGTCTTTATAAATCCTTAGGAAATAAAATTTGGATGTAATGTACAAAAAAAAAGCAAATCAGCATAAATGGAATGAGAGTGAGAGCTGACTTTCTACATACTCATTAGGTTGGATATCTACTTTGTTTCCTCATGTTTTCCATGTAAGCCCTTTTTATTTTGTTAGCAAATGATCTCTGCTGCCAACCCAATGTCAACAGGAATCTACAATCTAGTGTAGGTAAAAGGAGAGTCATTATTCAGGTGACTAGTTTGCAAACTTAGGAAACACAGCCAGTGGAAGAAACCTGGAAGTGTGCTCCCTACCCTGTCCCAAAGGGAAGGCACACTTTTTATAGAGAAAGTTTCTGCCCTGGTCCCTGACTAGTCCATTTCTATGCAAATGGAAAATCCAAATTTACACAGTTTGATTGGTCCACATAGTAGTGCCCTGATTGGTTGGAATTAGGCATCCTAACCAGTCTTTATGGAGATTTTCTGATTATTTCACAAATGCACAAATGATAATATAACTGCACAGTTCTTTTTTTGATGAGAAAAAAAGGGTTTATTTTTTAAATATATTTTATTTACTATGCTATTACAGTTGTCCCATTTCTCCCCCATCATTCCCCTCCACCCTGCACACTCCCTCCCACCCACATTCCTCCCCTTTAGTTCATATCCATGTGTCATAAGTTCTTTAGCTTCTACATTTCCCACACTATTCTTGCCCTCCCCCTGTCTATTTTCTACCTACCATCTATGCTACTTATTCTCTGTACATTTTCCCCTGCTCTTCTCCCACTCCCCTGTTGCTAACCCTCCATGTGATCTCCATTTCTGTGGTTCTGCTCCTGGTCTAGTTGTGTGCTTAGTTTGCTTTTGTTTTAGGTGTGGTTGTTAGTATCTGTGAGTTTGCTGTCTTTTTACTGTCATATTTTTTATCTTCTTTTTTGTTAAGTAAGTCCCTTTAATATTTCATATAATAAGGGCTTGGTGATGATGAACTCCTTTAACTTGACCTTATCTGAGAAGCACTTTATTTTCCCTTCCATTCTAAATGACAGCTTTGCTGGATAGAGCAATCTTGGATGTAGGTCCTTGCCTTTCAAGACTTCAAATACTTCTTTCCAGCCCCTTCTTGCCTGTAAGATCTCTTTTGAGAAATCCGCTGACAGTCTGATGGGAACTCCTTTGTAGGTGACTGTGTCCTTATCCCTTGCTGCTTCTAGAATTCTCTCCTTCATTTTAATCTTGGCTAATGTAATTCTGGTGTGCCTTGGTGTGTTCCTCCTTGGGTCCAACTTCTTTGGGACTCTCTGAGCTTCCTGGACTTGCTGGAAGTCTATTCCCTTTGCCAGATTGGGGAAGTTCTCCTTTATTATTTGTTCAAATAAGTTTTCCACTTGTTGCTCTTCTTCCTCTTCTGGTACCCCTATAATTTGGATGTTGGGACATTTAAAAATGTCCTGGAGGTTCCTAAGCCTCTCCTCATTTTTTTGAATTCTTGTTTCTTCCTTGTTTTTTGTTTGGTTGTTTATTTCTTCCTTCTGGTCCACTCCACTGATTTGAGTCCCAGTTTTCCTCCCATTTCTTTTGGTTCCCTGTGCTTTTTCCTTCATTTCACTTATTGTAGCCTTCATTTCTTCATCTAATTTGTGAGCAAAATCAACCAATTCTGTGAGCATCCTGATCACCAGGGTTTTGAACTGTGCATCTGAGAGGTTGGCTATCTCTTAGTCGCTTAGATGAATTGGCTCTGGTGCTTTGATTTGTTCTCTGGTTTGAGCCATTTTTATTTTTTGGGGGGGGCGGTTCTGGTTGAAACTGTTAAGTATGAGGGGTGGAGCCTTAGGTGTTCCTCAGGGCGGGGCAGCCCAGTAGCTGGGTAGTGACACTGTATGTGGGGGTGGGGTCCGAGAGGGAACAATGGCGCTTGCTCCACTCTCTCTAGGATTCCAGTCCCTTCCGCCATTTCCCCTTTTCCTGGATTATCTGCATGTGAATGTGGGACTACCTGGTCAGCCAGCCGCCTTGCACGGCCTCACTGGGTCTACACAGTTGCCACCCCATGCCTGGGGTCCACTAGCTGCTGCCTGTGGGCCTGGAGTCTGCTAGTCATGGCCTGCATGCCTGGGATCTGCCAGCCACTGCTGCCTGCCTGCCGGTTTGACACCTCCACTTTTTCCTGCTGTGATTCCGCCCCTCTTAGCGGTCTGGATGAATGGTTGTTGGACTTCCATACAGTTCAATTTTCTATCTGTTCTGGTTGTTTTCTTGTTTCTAAATCTTTATTGTCCTTAATTTTGGTTATGAGAAGAAGCACGGTGTGTCCACGTACACCTCCATCGTGGCCAGAAGTCTAACTGCACAGTTTTGATTGAACAAGTCAGGGAGGCCTCAGCCCATGGTCAAAATATGATTCCAGAAACTTCTTTATAAAGGTTGACTCTGATGGCAAGAAATCTTGGCATCCTGATCCGTTGTACTTCCCTGAGATTCGGTGTGCATGAGAGGCTTCTGTCAGCAATGGCTGCCAGATTGTGGTTATGAATTTGAGCCCAATAAACCAGGAGGACCCATATCTGGTAGATGGACATATCTCTTCTTGGAGTGTACACTTTCATTTTTATGACTTTGGAAGAGATAACATTATTACTTATTTTACAGATGAGGAGGCTGAGAGAACTGCTTCAAAGCTAAAAAAGCTAGTTAGGAAAACATTTGTCCAGCTCCAAGGTCTAGTAAACATGAAAGGCTTTAGCCCTAAGAGCCATCAGAGCCAGTAGCAGGAGGATGAGAGATCAGGAATCTTTTAGGCTTGTGTTGCCATCATCTAAAATAGTGCTTGACCCATAGCAAGGACTCAGTACTGTTTGGATAGACAGTTCTGGGTTGAAATAACTGTTCCACAACATTGTAGATGTAATTATTCCCCTCTAACAGTCATTCCTGTACTCTCAGAAGCAAGTCTGGTTTTTATTCCCACTATGGTCTTTGATTTTGGGAGGTTAGAGACACTCCTGTGTCTACAGAGCAAAACACAAGCACTGTATATACTGAGCACAGTTGTAGAGTAGTGGGAGGCCCAGTTTGGACTATCCAGTTTAGAGAATTTTATAGGGGATTTTGGGAAAGATGCTTTTTCTGTTTCTCCTTCTGGACATGTGATGTGTAGATGGTGCTGCTGCAGCCATATTATTCCCTGAGTGGGTAGCTCCTTATAAAGAGGCAGACAGGAGAGATAAGGAGAAATAAAACTTTTGATGACTGTGTTGGGAATGAAATCAACCCTGAAGTTTGGACTTCTCAGTTTTAAGCCAATAAATTTCTTTTTAAAGTACTCTTTTAATTGGGTATAAATTTAAAAGTACTTTTGCAACTTACTGTTATTGCCATGCGTAATGTGCCCTCGTGTATGATGCATACCCACTTTTGGCCCAAACTTTGAGAAAAACAAATCTTTCATTTTAATTTTTTAATTTAATTATCCTACCCTTTGGGACAGCATAGATGGAATTGGAGAGCATTATGCTAAGTGAAATAAGCCAGGTGAGGGACAAATACCATATGATCTCACCTTTAACTGGAACCTAATCAACAAAAGAAAAACAAGCAAAATATAATCAGAGACATTGAAATTAAGAATAATTTGACAGTAACCAGAGGGAAGGTGGGAGGGAGTAATGAGGGGAAGGGTTTTCAGGAACAACTACAAAGGACACATGGACAAAACCAAGGCAGGTGGTGGAAGCAAGGGAGGGAGGTGGGTTTGGCTGGGGTGGAGGGGATTAGTGGGAGATAAATGCAAACAACTGTAACTGAGCAACAATAAAATAATTTTTAAAAAGTTAATTATATTTAGAAACACGATTATAATGTTCTAGGGTATTATTTTGCATACGTATATTGTTATTGCTTTCTAGAGTTACATTTTTAATGCATAAGTATAAATAAAAGAATTAAAAGCACATATAGATATGGAATTAGAACTACCCACATATAATGCGCATCCTTATTTTTCTCTCAAAAATTTGGGAAAAAACTGTGTATTATATATGGTAAAATATGGTAACTTCTGTAGCAGTGATTGAAGCTCAGCTGCCTCATTTGTAGAATGGGGACAGTGATAATATCTATTTCTTTGTGTTGGTGTGAAGAGCCAATGAAATAATATGTGGTGTTTAGGGTAGGACAGTTCACAAAAGAAGCATTCAGAAAATGTTAATACTTTGACACTTTGCATTGACAGCACATTCCTTATTTGCCAATAATTCCTCCAAAGCCTAGCTTTTAAATTTGGGACAAGCATACTAACAAATTGGTAGAATTTGTAACCCAATTGCATGAGCACTTTCTGAAAGATGAGTCTGGCTTAAGCAGCAGCAGAGCCAGTTGCTCCATTTGCTATATGGAGTCCATTCAGGGAAGAAGGCCACATCTGGTTATACCAGTCCTCTGGCAGCTCTGAAGACAGGTGGCTTTTGGACCTTTCTATCTGTAAACACAGGACTGAGCTTTTCCTCATTTTCAACATGGTTTTATGGTGCAGGATTGAACATTTGCCACAAGAGACTGCATGACGGAGCCATGTAGGGGATGGTTTGGCATGGTGTGGGAAATGTACCCCAGCCCCGATTCAGAAAAGTGATGGGGAGTGAAGTCGGCACACAGGACCCATGCCCATGGATTGATTCTCCTGTGGGGAATCAGGTCTTCATGGTACCTAGGCTGCTTTGAGGCTTGCTTTTGCTAAAACTTCTTCACCCTGACTGGAGACAGCAAATGTTTACTGCATATCTTTAAAGTAACTTCCTAAAATCTATGCTAAATCTTCCAAAGACAAGTGTAACCAGTTCAACCACTTTTCCCTTTGCATTTGCAAATATCCTTCTTCTTTGTTGTAATTAGCAACATCCTCTCCTTTGTTTTCTGTAAAAGCTAACCACCTAAAGTAAATCTGTGCATAGTAAATGAGGGCCATCCTCCATATAATGTTCCCAGAAAAGCAGTAAAAGCCTGTCCAGGCAGGGGTCGGGGTACTCTGTCACTCAGAGAGTGGCCATGCCATCCTTTTTCTCCACGGGACTTCTGCAGTCCGTGTGAATTTGTTAGTCACATCCATAACACATGGACCCCGCAGGCCAGTGTCCACATCAGAGCCAGGCAATCTACAGTGATGACTGGGCAGTTGTGTTTCTAATGCATCACCACAGAAACCAATGTGTGTTGTTTTTACCTTCCCAACTTAAAAAAAAAAAATTATCTGAGCTGCAGCTGGATAAGAGTGAGTTGGGACTACATTTCTGGAAAGTCACTTGAGACCCTGACTTTTGGGGAGATTCTGGGAAGGCAGGAAGAACTGAGGCCCATAATCTTAAGAGGTGAAGTGTAGCCATAAGCACAGAGAGGAGCTAATGAACTAGAGGAGAAAAGCCTTGTGCTGAGAGAGAGAGAAGTAGAAGGAGAACTAGAGTAAGGCACACACATGCATACACACTCACTCATGAGCTATGGAGAATGGCTGTCTTGATCTCCATGATTTCTCATTCCTTAGTGTGGTAGATTATATTTTCCAAAAATGGCCACAAAAATATTTTAGTCCCACATGCTCATCCAGAGCCTTGCCTTGCACCCCATCAAGAGATGGTGTAAGGTTCTCTCCATTGGCTCAGTGGGGCCTATGTGACCATGTGAGGCAGCCCTTGACAGACAGAGTTCAGAAGAAATGAAACTAGATAACTTCTGAGACACATCCTCCAGCCAGTAATGTCTCCCTTTGAACTGTATGAATTCTGTATGAACTGGGTTTGCTGCTTGCCACTGAAGGAACTCTGAAGACAGCACCCTCTTCACCCCAGGCCTTATAAGGTGATACTACATTGAAGAATTCAGCATAGTCCCGAGGCTGGCTCCCTCCTGATCTCTGAATTATAAGACTGCGCTTGAGAGGCTGTAGGGTAGATCACTGAGATGCAATATGGCTCTAGCAGCAAGAGCATTTGGGAAATATTAGACTTTTAACTCTCTGTAGCCTCAGGCTTGGCTGACTACACAGGAAACCCAAATGCTGCCCAAAGATAAATGTCATGCCCCTAGGAAGGAGGTTAATGAATCTATAGAGTGTGGTAACTGCTTGATGTTATCTGTTATCTTAGGAATGCATTGTTCTTTCCACTGGTCTACCAGGCTACCCACCATATGGTTTTACTATTAAACCTCCATAAAAAAGAGACCCTGTCCTGTGGGTGGGAGGGGGTGGTGGTGGATTCTTCCCAACTGGCCAACACTGGGAGGAGCCAATTTGCCCATTTGTAAGTTTCTACTATTAAAGCTCTTATGAATTTGAATAAGGCTCTGCATCAGTTCTTTGGAATCAATCCTGAATTTAGATTTTTATGGCTTTCCACCAATGGGGTTGGGGGTGTCAATTTGTTTATCTACAGCCAGAACAAGATTTTAAGCAGGTTTCATGAATTAATGTGTATGAATTATCCAGTGTGGTAAACTTAGTTGGTATTATCTAGATCCCGAGAAGGGGATCTAGAGCAGGGATTCAATGCAAGTTGTTGACTGGGTAAGTGCAAGAGCACTAGTCTAAGAGTGGAAAATTAAAACAGGGAGAGTGGATGTCATGCTGTGATTTATCATAAGAAATACAAATTTGGTCTGTATCACCCTTCTTGGAATGGAAATCCTAAAACACTAGAATTTCCTAAGTGATGAGAGAGATAAAGCTATCTTATGTTAATGAGATGACTTTTCAGAGCACTTAAGGTTGGAGGCAGGTTGTCTGGAGACTCAACCCTGTGATATGAGGGCTAAAACTTTGAGTTCTAATCCTGCACACCTAGGGAAGAGAGAGGAACTGGAGGTTGAGTTCATTCACTGAAGGCCAAGGATTTAGCTAATCATGCCTGAGTAACGAAACCTCCATAAAACCCCAAAACACAGGGTTTGGAGGGCTTCTCGGTTTGGAAACACACAAGCATTCAAGGAGAGTGATGTGCTAGCCCAGAGCATGGAAGCTCTGGGCCCCTTCCCCTTACCTTGCCCTATGTATCTTTTTCACCTGGCTGTTCTTGAGTTGTATCTTTTATAATAAACTGTTAATATAGTAAATAAAATGTTTCTCTGAGTTTTAAGCTGTCCTAGCAAATTAATCAAATAAAAGGAGTGGACCTTGAGAACCCTGATTTATAGCCAGTAAGTTAGAAGCAAAAGTGATAACTTGGACTTGTGATTGTCATTTGAAGTGGAGAGAGTCTTGTGGAACAGATCTCTTAACCTCTTGGATCTGATGTTATCTCCAGATAGTGTCAAAATTGAGTGGAATTACAGGACACCCAGCTGGTATCTGAGAATTGCTTGGTGTGGGATAAAAGCCCACAAATTGAAATTGATGTTGGAATAGAATATTAGTAGATTACTCAACCAGCTTCCACTGTGGGCAATGGCAGCCTAAAAATGCTGCAAAAAGCATAGAGCAACAAACAGCATGTAAAGATCCCACCTGGAGGGCTAGAAAGGTTGAGAAGGGGGACCTGGAACATTTACAGAACAAATCCTGAGAGAGCAGGAAGGGTGTCATTTCCTGGTGCTTCTGGACTGCTGACAAGTGACAAAAGATTTTCATTTTACAAGTCTGGAAAAAAGCATGCAGGCATTTGAAAATCAGTTGGAACCCTCTGAAATAAGAGGTTCCAGACCCATGGATCGGCAAGGTAGTGTTGAAAGTGGCAAGCATTGTAACTGGTGGACACAGGTGTCCTTGGATGGCTTGTATACTAAGTGTCTTTTACAGGCCACTCCTTGGTGAAGTTGGGTGTGGTCTGTGAAGTGGTTGGTGCCAGGGTTATCACCATTAGGTACCCAACCGTGAGAGTCCACTGCAGATCTGGGGGTGGGGTGGGGTAGAGGTACTGGGCACTAACACCTATGTGTATCTCCTTAAGCCATAGATGATCCAGCAGGCCACACTTGATATAGTAAGGTGTCTCTTGACCTCTGCCCTCAATGAGCTGATCTTGAAACCAAGGGGATGATGCCAATCAACATAAGATACTCAGGGAACCATGGCCTTGTAAAAAGGCCTGTCCTAGGAATGCAAATCAAAATGCTAAGGTCCCACTTCATACCTTCTAGGATGGCTCTGGAACACTTGTGCCTATTTACAGCACCCATGTCTTGCTGCCTCATCAGTGTTCATCATCTCTGGGAAAATTGTCTCCCATTTGAGGGCAGGGCATGACAGGCCCAGAGTCACAGAGATATTTGACTGATTAATTGATTCCAGGGCTGCCCTGAGTGGAGAGGCAGCACTCAATCTGGAGACATTGAAGAGTCTAGGGAAGACGGGACTTGAGAGTCCTTAATCAATGGGGAGGAATTGAATAAGGAACATGGAATCTTGGGAACTCATAGGTGAGTTACAATAATTGTTATTCCCCTGGCATTCTGAGGGAGCTCTGTGGAGCAGATGGTGGAGTGCCTTCCACTTTCCTTCCTGGATAAGGGTCCTCTGGCCACAGACTCCAGCCTCAGCCAGGGTGGGGCAGGTCAGGATAGCTGGGGTCAATACCCAAGAACTGCCTCAACAATGACACATGTGAATAAACGATAAATATCTCAGCTTCCATGCTGTGAGTGGCACATCTGGAGCTTCCTAAGGACTGGCCCTAGTTGCCCACACTGTCAACTTGCCCATGGACACCCCTTGTGCTGGCTCTTCCTCATGCCCCAATAGGTATGTCTTAGGATCACCTTTTTGCTCTTGAATGATTGTCTCAGGGCCTGCTCCTGGGGGAACCCAGCCTAAGCAGTGATCAAGAAGATAGGACTTTCAACACTGAAACTCCTGGGGAATCTCTAGAGGGGTTCTCCTGGTCCCTTGCAGGGTCAGTACCTCAGTTATCAGGCTTGTTTCAGTAACATATTAATAAACCCAAACACATATAATACTAACAAATTATAAACAGAAGTTCCCAAACTTGAGGGAGCATCATAACCCTCTAGAAGACTTAACTCACCAGTGCCAGAGCCTTAGTTGCAGAGTTTTGCCATAGTAGGATGGGGTGAGGCCAGGGTTTGCACTTCTAACCAATTCCCAGGGCATGCTAGAGCTGCTGGTCCAGGGACTACACTTAGAGAACCACTGCCCTCAACTTGAGGACCAGGGCTCAGAGGTGCTCGAGGGTGAGGGCTAGTGGGAAATGCCATTGAAGTAGAAGTTTCCTAGTTTTTGCTGATAAAAAGGGGCCCCCAAATCCACACCCAGAATTCTTATGCCTCTTGTGATTTTAAAGTATTAAACCAAAAATTATTTTCCACTTACCTGGCAATTAGTTCAGACGTAACCATGGAGCATAGTTTTTTCACATTTGAAGCTGCCCAGACTTGTCCTGCTCTTAGATTCTGAGTTGCTATTCAAAGCAAGTGCCACATGAGTGTGGGCTAGACTTTGGAAAAACAGCTGTTGCCTGTGGCTGGTTAGGCTTTTCTCATCATGAAACGGACATGCTCATTTCCTAGATCAAAAATTTAAAAATGTTGCAGTGCAATAATAGCTCTTGTGTTTTCACAAGTGGGTGTGCTGAAAGGCTTTTTTTGTTGTTGTTTATTTGTTTGTTTTTATTCTTTCATGAGGGAGTCTTAGAAGCACTTGAGAAATTAAATGCTCCTTTGCCTCCCTGAAGCAGCAGCACTAATACTTTTGGCACTACTGAGAATCTCTAATGCACTATCTCAAATTGCTGTTTTGTTAGTGCTTTGGTCAAATATTTGGCATTTTGAACTTTGGTCCAGGGATGATTTCAAGGCGATGGGGAAAAAATGACAAAAATGATACATGAGTGGAAGGATCTGCTCAGGATGACGATAGGGTCCCAAGCCTTCTAGCCTCACCCTCCAGAGTCTTTGGAGGACCTGGCTTTCTAGGGGTGAAGAAGGGGAGCTGTCAGTGAGTGGCCAGGTGATTCAGTCTAGTTTCTAGTAACTCCTTTCCTCCACTGTAAGTGCAGGAAAACCTACCTTTAATTTAAATTTTTTAGTCTAAGATCTAGTTATCAAATACTATTAAATAGTTTATAAGGTAAAGCTACTGCCTCTTGTCCTACCCTCCCACCCCACCTCCTAATCCATGTCTCTAGGACAAACACTTGTTACTGTTTCTATTTTTTGTTTCTTTGACCGTTATCTCTATCATTCTGAATAATGAACTTGTGATTCAGTTGCTTGATTCATCAACTTTAGACAGTTTCTAATGACTTTATTATAAGAAAGCTCACTTACAAAATAGACTCTTTGTAAGTGAGTTAATTTCATTATGTTTGGTTCCAATGATTACTTTTATAACTTTAAATAAGTAATTACTTTTCTACTCCCTATTCTATCAATGATAGAGCATATCACCTCTTTTCTGCTCTCTTGGATGAGAATAGTAGTTCTCTCAATCATCTTAAGTCCTTCTTTGTACACAGTCAGCAAGTTACTGTTAGCTTTGTATTTCTAATGTCACACATGGCCACACAACCTGAAGACCATGCTTCCTCTTTTCTCTCACATTTAGTTGTAGCACATTACTTTTCTGGTTGATGACATGTAATTTGCAGTGTTGTATGGCACCTGCTAAAAGTAAGGAGGCTTGGCTGTCATTTCACCTTTGTACTACTACTTGAAATGCAGGTGTGATGGCTAGTGCTTTGGCTGTGCTTTTGGACCAGGCAGATGTGGGATATGTCCTAGAGATGGTGAAGTGTAGGTAGAAGGATTTAGCTCTACTGTGATTTCATGAAGCTGCCACAGAGCTCTGGATGGTTTACACACAGATGTCTATTTTTTTAAGAATTTATTTATTTATTTATTTTTAGAGAGTGGGCAAGGGAAGGAGAAAGAGAGGGAGAGAAACATCAATGTGTGGTTGCCTCTCACATGCCCCCCACGGGGGACCCAGCCCACATCCCAGGCATGTGCCCTGACTGGGAACCAAACCAGCAACCCTTTGGTTTGCAGGCCCATGCTCAATCTGCTGAGCTACACCAGCCAGGGATAGATGTCTTTTATGTGCTGAAAAATATAATTCTATTTTGTCATCTGGATTTTATTTGTTAAATGACATAAAATCTAATTCTAACTAATATAGTCAGGAATATCTTTGTATTTACAGTTTCATTGACTCCATTTGCCTGACTCCATTTATTGTCTGTTTATAGAGTTTATATTATTATGTAAGTGTTGATCACTATAGAATCATGCAGCGTGTGAGGATTTGCTCACTCTCACTGCATCTGTACCACTCCAAGAATAATGCTCCCAAATTCAAAGTCCAATTTATTGTCTTTTCCTGCACTCCTTAAATCATGCTTGCTTTATTTTGCTTCCTATTTGGACCACGTGTTTATGGTGGAAGATTTTGTTTTCCTTGGAGTTTTTAATTGCTTTTATCTTTGTTGCTTTTGCATGATATGAGTTAATCACATCCTCTAGTATACCAGCATTTCAAGAACATGGTTTATTGACTCACATGCCCATTACCCTTTCAGTTGTTCCTTAGGGACCTTTGGAATGGTCCATAGGCAAAAGCCTATGCTCTGGTGTGATAGTTAATTTTACCTGTCAACCTGAGTGGCCTAAGGGTCTAGATTGCTGGTAAAACACTATTTCTGTGTGTGTCTGTGGGAGCATTTCCCATTAGCACTTGAATTGGTAAGCTGGCTAAAGAGATACCAGAGATCCACCTCACCAATGTGGGTAGCATCATCCAATCCACTGGCGTCCTGAATAACCAAGAGTTCAGAGGAAGGATGGAATTTGCTCTTTTTGCTTGAGCTAGAATGTCCATCTTTTTTAAAAAAAATTTATTGATTATGCTATTAAAGTTGTCTGATTTTTTCTCCCCTAATTCCTCTTCACTCTGCACCCACTTCCCAACAGAATTGCCCCACTTAGTTCATGTCCATGGGTTGTATATGTAAGTTCTTTGACTTCTCCATTTCCCAAACTATTCTTAATCTCCCCCTGTCTATTTTGTACTATTATTTATGCTTCTTAACCCCTGTACCTTTTCCCCCATTCTCCCCCTGTGCCTTCCCCACTGATAACCCTTTATGTGATCTCCATTTCTGTGATTCTATTCCTGTTCCAGTTGTTTGCTTAGTTTATTTTTGGTTTTATTTTTATGTTTGGTTGTTGATAGTTGTTAGTTTGTTGTCATTTTACTCTTCATATTTTTGATCACCTTCTTTTACTTAGATAAGTCCTTTTAACATTTCATATAATAACAGCTTGGTGGTGATGAACTTTTAACTTGACCTTATTTGGGAAGCACTTTATCTGCCCTTCCATTCTAAATGATAGATTTGCTGGATAGAATATTCTTGGATTTAGGTCCTTGCCTTTCATGACCCTGAATACTTCTTTTCCACCCCTTCTTGTTTGCAAGGTTTCTTTTGGGAAATCAGCTGATAGTCTTATGGGAACTCCTTTGTAGGTAACTGTCTCCTTTTCTCTTGCTGCTTTTAAGATCATCTCCTTATCTTTTACCTTGGGTAATGTAATTATGATGTGCCTTGGTGTGTGCTACATTGGGTCCAACTTATTTGGGACTCTTTGAGTTTCCTGGACTTCTTGGAAGTCTATTTCCTTTGTCAGATTGGGGACTTATTCCTTCATTATTTTTTCAAATATGTTTTTAACTTCTTGCTCTTCCTCTTCTTCTTCTGGCACCATATGATTCAGATGTTGGAACTTACAAAGTTGCCTTAGAGGTTCCTAAGCCTCTCCTCATTTTTTTTTTTTTTTGAATACTTGTTTCTTCATTCTGTTCTGGTTGGATGTTTATTTCTTCCTTCTGCTCCAAATTGTTGAGTTGAGTCTGGGTTTCCTTCCCTTACTCTTGGTTCCCTGTATATTTCACTATTTCACTTTGCATAGCCTCCACTTTTTCCTTTATTTTGTGACCATACTTAACTATTTCTGTGAGCATCCTGATTACCAGTGTCTTTAACTCTGCATCTGAAAAGTTGGCTATTTCTTCATTGCTTGGTTCTATATTTGGAGCTTTGATCTATTCTTTCATTAGGGCCATATATATATTTTTTCCCAGCTTACCTATTAAGTTGTAAGGGGCAGAGCCTTAGTTGTTTTCCAAGGCAGGGCAATCCACGTTGCTGCACTGTGGTGCTGTATGTTGGGAAGGGGTCCAAGATGGATCAATGCCTCTTTCTAGGTTTTTGGTGGCTTTCTGTCACTTCCCCTATTATCTATAAGCAAATTGGGCCCTTTGGTGCTGATTCCAAGGTGGGTGGGTTTGTGTACATTCTAGGACCCTGTGGGTCTCTCCAACAAACTCTCCTCTGAGGCTGGGAGTTTCTCCTGTCACCACAACCCCCGCAGGTTTTTACAGCTAGAGGTTTTGAAGCTCCCCCCACCCCACACTGAACCCTGGGTTGCTTGGTCTGTCTTGCTCTCCAGTTGTCCCTCAGTTCACCTGTATGCAAATGTGTGACAATCCAGTCCTCCAGTCACTGCCTTGCTGTGCATCCTCCTCACCCCAGCTGCCCATCTCCACCCCTCCTACCACTCTTAATGAATGTTTCTTCTTTAACTCCTTGGTTGCCAGACTTCCATATATGGTTTGGTTTTTCTGGCAGTTCTGGTTATTTTTTGTGTTTAAATTTGTTGTTGTCCTTCTTTTGGTTGTGTGAGGGGGCAAAGTGTATCAACCTGGGCCTCCATCTTTGCCAGAAGGCTACATCTTCACCAGAAGTCTCAATTTTCTACCATCCTCATATATCAGTATTCTTGATTCTCAGGCTGTTGGACTGAGACTGAATTAGTCACTGACTTCCTGGTTTTCTGGCTTGCAAATGGCATAACTTGGGATTTCTTAGCTTCCAAAATCATGTGAACCAATTTCTATGATAAATCTTCTCTTACATATATCTGTGGGTTCTGATTCTCTGGAGAACTCTGACTTAATACACCTGGGAATTAACAACAAAGCTCTATTCTGCATCCTTTCTATTGATTGATATTTGTCTTATTTAGCCGATTACATCTTTATTTTCTAAGATTTCTTTCATGGTCTCATGTTCCTGATTGGTTCTTTTTTCTAATATTCTGTTGCTCTTTTTCTACTTTTTCCTGTAGTCTCTTCTTAATGTAATACTTGCAATAGCTTCTCAATTTTCCTGACAACACAGTTAGGTTCATAGAAACCCTTAGGTAGTCTGGTTTCAAATTCTGGCTCCGGTTCTTAGTAGCTGCACAATTTTGGGCAAGTTAATTAACCTCCTGTACCTGAAGTTCATGATCTGTGAAGTGGCGGAGAACGGGGGAGGACAGCAGAATGCTTGTCACTACTTGTTGTCATCAAAGAGCTGCCTTGTGTGTGAAGCTTGTGCAGGACCTGATATCCACAGTGCCCAGGCTCATGTGGACAGCACGTGCATGTAGAAACTGTTACGTACCTTGCATCTCTGACAAGTGCTATGGCAGATTTCATAGTCACATGTGGCTACACTATTGTCTCTCATGTCACCTGCTCCTACATGACTGAAATTCCTCCCAAAACAAGTAGCCTCTGTATTTTTGCTTATAGAATCTAGGCAGAACTGCCAGCCAAATCACACACACACAAAAAAAATGAGATGGCTTCTACCACAGGGGCATCAAACTCATTTTCACAGGGGGCCACATCAACCTCATGATTGCCCTTTGAAGGCAACTGTGAGGCTGATGTGGCCCCCTGTGAAAATGAGTTTGACACCCCTGTTCTATGAGATTCCCTCCTCTCTCTCCCTCTCCCTGCCCCCTCCCTCTCTCTGTTCTTGTCCCTCTCCCTCTCTCCCTCTGCCTCTCCCTGTTCCTTTCCCTCTCTCTCCATGTCATTCTCCCTGTCACTCTCTCTCCTCTTCTCCCTCCTTGTCCCTCATCCTGTTCCTGTCTCTCCCTCTCTCCCTGACCCTCTCCCTTTCTCTCATTCTCCCTATGTCCTTGTCCCTTTCCCTCTCCGTCTATCCCCAACTCTTTTTTCCCCTCTACCCTCTTCTACCTCCTTGTCCCTCATCCTGTTTCTATCTCTCTCCATGTCTCTCTTTTTCTCCTTGTCCCTCTCTTTTCCCTGTCCCTCTCCCTTTCCCTCCCCTTATCCCATGTCCTTTTCTCCCTGTCCCTCTCCTTGTCCCTGTCCCTTTCCCTCTCCCTACCTCTCCCCCATCCCTCTCCCATTCTCTCTCTCCCTATGTCCCTGTCCCTCTCCCTTTCTTCTCTCTTCCTGTCCTTCTCCCTTTCCCTTCCCTTATCTCACTCCCTCTCCCTGTCCCTCTTCCTGGACCTGTCCTTCTTATCTCTGTCTCTGTCTCTCTCCCTCCTTCTGTCCCCCTCCATGTCCCTACCCCTCTTTCCCTCTCCCTGTTGCTGTACCCATCTCTATCCTTCTGTAAAGAAATGGAGAGTCTTCTGCGTTTTAAGATTTATAATAGGAAATGATAAGTATTGGTCAGAACTCCATTGTGATGACTTTTGATTGGAAAGGGGAATTAATACTTTGGGGATTGGGTCCTTGGGGGAAGGGCCTCAGCAGATCAGATATGGCTTTGGAGAGAATCTCAAACACAGGAAAATAATGTGAGTGCTATTCATTTCTGCTAATGAAACCTTTATCATCTCGCTCAATCATGCCTAAAACATTTCATTGGTCATCTCTCCCTCCATCCCTTTTCCAGGGTGCTCCATGAGTCTCTTACTATTCCAGTATATTTTGCTTAGGAAAAAAATGTGGGGAATTCTGTCCCATGGAGCTTTCCCAGCCACTGCAGATGAAAATATGTCATCATGGACACAAATTGTTGTTCTGGCAGGAAAAGGGGTGGCAATTCCCTCTAGTGGAGAATGCCCAGAGCCCTTCTCCAAAACAGCTTTTATTGGGATCAGTAGATGCAGGGATATACAGCATACATACATAGCTCATCAATCTATGTCCAAAGGCAATAGTTATAAAAAACTGATATTATCTATAGATGACAATTGAAGAAACACAGAGATCTGCCTCAGGTCAAGGTCTGCTGGACATGTTGGCACCAGATGGTTGTTATGGAGTTCACTCCTTATGCTTCGAACTTAAACATCTGGTTTATACCAACAGGGCTATAGCAAAGCAAGGCAAGCTTCAAAGAATGCAATGTATACTTCAGGCCTGATTTCCCACCGGAACCCTCTGTGTTAGTATTGGGTTGTGCCTGCCACCAGCATTCCTGGCTTTCCAGTTGAGACTTATAGGCAAGGCCTTGCTCATACAGAGCTACAGTCTCTGAAACTACACAAAGTGGTCCCCAACAAAAAAAATACCAAAGAAAAACTGTGTGAACAAAGCCATCAGATCCTAGAAGAAGCAGCATCTTCTCCTAACACTAATAGTGCCTTGTTCAACCAGCACTAACATACTCTTGGGAACTGTGTTTTGGCTGCTAACTGGGCCTGTTGGCAGTTTGAAAGCCCTGGTTGTCCCAGGGGCATGCTGTAGACACTGCTGATACCCTGCCTTAGTTTATTTAGGAGTCATTGCACCACTCCCCAGCAGCTGTGTGTGTTGACTGGCCACAACCAACAGGATAACATGTGGCAAGTGTGTCTCCAAGGAGCATCACCCTATGACAATACTCATGCCCAGTGCTCCTGTGAGCACTCTTCTCCATTCCCAATCCCTGCCCCCACAGGCTCACACTGAGATTATTGCAAGATTTTTTGATCTCCTCTGGGAGTCCAGCACTGCCCTCATATTTAATGCATTCTACATGAGTTGCTAGATTAGTTCCTGTACATATGTGCATGTTCCTACATGTCTATAGTTTGATTCTCAAACTCTGTGTGGTATGCAACTGTAGACAAACAAATTACACAAAGGGCTTGCTTAAACTGTAGGTTCCAACACCCATTTTTTGACATTTCCTTTCAATCAGCTTGGGCAGGGCCTAGGAATCTGCACTTTTAATAAGCCTCCTGCCATCTACATGATTTCAATTTTAAGAAATAGGCTTTAGATTGCACTTATTTGTTTCAGCTTTCTGCTAGAGCTCTGCACCCATTTTGTTCTCCTTTCTAGAGCATCTCTGGGGAGAGGATGGGAAACCCTTTCATCTTTGTGGGAGACAAACTTAGCTCAGAACTGAGTAAAGTAACCCCATGTCATAAATATTTGATAAAGGGAAAATAAAGAAAATATGAAAATAGAGGAAGGAGCGAGGCCAAGTATGGGCAGCATGTGTGTGAGTGGTCATCAGGGACATTGTGAACCACCATGAAGTTCATCACACTTGGTGAAGTTTTATTGTGTCCTTGAACTATGTGTGCCAGACTGTTGAAAATGGAGTATAGATTGAGTTCTACAAATTGTCTTTGATGGAGAAATTCTCCCAACTTCAGGCCTTGAGTGGTAGTGACAAAGAATGAATCTGAGATAATAATGGAATCAAGAAAGCATCTCACTTTTTCAGATAAAATTCTTTAACTGGTGCAATGGAGGGGGGGGGGGCTCTGCCAGCAGAACTCCCTTGTTCATCACAGATGAGAAATAAAATGCCCAATGCATGATTTGCTTGGGGAGGAAAGGTGACTAGTCTCTCAAAGGAGAAAGGTCCTGAATACCTTCTTCCCTGCATTTTTATTGGGTTCAGCTCAGAGATACATAGTATGCACATAAAGCTCATCAACCAGTGCTCAAAATGCTACTGACATCATTTACAGATAATAGTTGGAGAAACAGGGGGATTGTCTCTGGTCAGGGTTGGGTTTAGCTCAAATGTCTGTTTCATAGCAACAGGGCAGAAAAAACCTCAAAGGAAACAATGTATATTCTTTCTCATGCCAGATTGGCCCCCCCGGGAGCTGTCTGATCCAGTACAAGGTTTTTGGGATAGTTCCCGGGCTGAATCAGGCAGGGAGAGAAAAGCAGCCAGAGACTAGGAGACTTTTGCAGAAAGACTAAGGACTCAGGGGTGAGGGTCTTTCTGCCCCTTCTTTGAAGACCCCTAAGTCCTTCTCTGATGGCATATCATGACAGTGCCTGTCTTAGGTTGCCCCTCCTCCTTTGAGGGATCCTACCCATCATTGGCTAACCTGTCATCCTCTGGGGCCAAGCAGGGGGCAGAGGCTGCTGAGGGAGGCAAGGGCTGCACTCCTGCCAGGAGGTAATGTTCTTTCTCCTTAGTGGCTCATGTCCCCAAGGCCTTTTCACTCAGCTCTAGCCATGGAACAAAAGGCTACAGTCCCTGAAACCAGGTGGGATGGCTCCCAATACTGGGGTATCATGTCAGCCCTTCAGGACATGATCCTCTCTGAAGATGGCAAATAAATGCAAAGGTATACATAGTAAGGTGGCAAAAGAGAAGCATCCCTCACATCCAAGGAAAGTGCCCCATCCTCATTTTATCTCATTTTTTTATACTGTTGGAGTCCATTTTTGAATTTAGCAGTAGTGAGTTCACTGGGGTTTGGTTGGCTTCACATGTAATAAGCTTCCATGGATGAAAAGGACTGAAAAGATGGATTTGGGTGCCTGAGAAGGGGGTGAGAACTGAAGGGGAGCCTGCTGGGGCACCCCCAAAGCATAAAAGAGGGGTGAGTTCCTAAAGTGCAGGGTGGGAAGGAAATGCTTCAGTGGGACCTTGGTGCATAACAACTGGGAGGCTTCACAAGGGTAGTTCAGTTTGGGAGGGGGCATGGGTCTTGATGCTGGGGGAGCCCACAGGGCAGGAGGAGGAAGGCTGTCCAACCCCTAAGCCCTGACAAACCAGAGGTCAACCAGCCGGAGGTGGCACTATGGAAACTGCATTCCTGGCCCTAAATAACAGTGTAGTGTTTGAAACTCTGGTACTTTGGGAACAGGAGCAATGGCTGGTAGGTAGGAGGCCACATTTGGCTTAGGGTAGCGTAACCAGGGGCCCCAGGAGCTTAGAGAAGCAGGGACATTATGATGATTTTCTTGGGGCCCAGATATTAAGCAAATGGTTCACCAGGTCTGTGGGCCTGCCTCAGGGGTCCACTGCCTCCCTGGAGAAGAGTAGAAGGTGTTGCTGATGGAAAGGTCCTAGTGGTGATAAAGAGGTTACACTCAGCTATAGCTCTTACCTCACTCAGGACAACTCCCACTAACATATGCAAAAATACCCTTTCAAAAGCCCTGATTTTGTTCTTGTCAGTGTTTCTTAAAGCTTATGCTTGTTGCTTAGAAATAAACCCTATAATTTGGAAATCAGATCAGATAATATTTTATTTAAAGTATTATAAAATTATTGCAAACTTTTCATTATGCACTGACAGGTTTCCTAACTGGCAGCACCTCCCAAATTGCAGAGATTTTTCTTAGAAGGTCAAGTTGATACTTTAAACTGAAAACAGTTTTTCAACATTCTGAGTTAAAACCTGTTTTTATTGCCTTAAGTAATCGCTACCTCCATCTGTGTATGGTTTTATACATAGTTTACAGAAATCTTCACAACAGTTCTATGAGATAGATTTTATGGTTATTCCATTTTAAAGATTAGAAAACTCAGGCTGAGAGGGTAAGGCATTAGTTTGAGGGGTGTATTACTCTGCTCAGGCTGCCATAACGAAGTACCATGGACTGGATGACTTAAATAGCAGAGATTTATTACTGGAAGTTTGAGAACAGGGTGTCAGCAGCATCCATTTCTTCTTAGGCTTCTCTTCTGGGCTTGTCTTCTCTCTCTGTCTTTACATGGTTCTCCCTCTATGTGTGTCCATGTCCTAATCTTTTATTTCTTAAAATTTGTCTTTCCTTTTCCCCAACCTTTATCAACATATAATTGACATATAATGTTTAAGTTTGTACACCTTATTGCAAAATGATGACCACCATAGACAGTATTAGCTACCAACATCATTTCATCAAATAATTTCTTCTTTTTTTGGTGATAAGAACATTCAAGATCTACTCTCTTAGCAACTTTCAAGTATGCATACAATATTATTAACTATAATTACCATGCTGTACATTAAATCCCCAGAACTTATTCACCTTATAACTGGAAGTTTTTGCCCTTTGATCAACATTGATTCCTTTTGCCTTTTGAGATTCCACATATAAATGAGATACAGTATTTGTCTTTCTATGTCTGGCTTGTTTTACTTAGCATAATGCCTTCAAGGTCCATCCATTCACTGCAGATGGCAGGATTTACTTCTTTTTTTATGGTTGCATATTATTTTACATGTAATATATTATTTATATCATGTCTTATTTGTCCATTCATTCTTTGACAAAAACCTAGGTTATTTCAATGTCTTAGGTATAGTGAATAATGCTGCAGTGAACATGGGAGTGCAGATATCTCTTCGAGATCTCATTTTTATTTCATTTGGATACATACCCAAAAGTAGAATTGCCAGGTCATATGGCAGTTGTATTTTTAATTTTTTTAAAACATTTTATTTATTTATCTTTAGAGGGCAAGGGAAGGAGAGAGAGAAAGAGGGAGAGAAACATCAATGTATGGTTGCCCCTCGTGCATCCCTCGCTGGGAACTGGCCCACAACCCAGGCATGTGCCCTGACTGGGAATCGAACCACGATCCCCTGGTTCACAGGCCCACGCTCAATCCACTGAGCTACACCAGCCAGGGCATATTTTTAATTTTTAAAAGAACCTCCGTACTGTTTTTATAGCGGCTACACCAATTTATACTCCCAATAACAGTGCACAAGGATTCCCTTTCCTCCACATCCTCATCAACGCTTGTTATCTCTATCCTTTTTGATAACAGTCATTCTGACAAGTGTGAAATGATATCTCATTGTGGTTGTGATTTGTATTTTCCTGATGATTAGTGATGTTGAGATGTCTTTTTTTGAAGAATGTTCAATTTCTCTGCCCAGTGCCTAGGCTGACTGCTGGCATGGTTCCTGGGCTCTGGCAGGGTTGGGGAATGGAGTGGGAGAGACTCAGGTGGATGGTGTCAGGAAACTCGAAGACCTGTGAGGCAAAACCTGGCCAGATCTGCAGAGAGGGTGTGCTGGCTCTTAGTTTCTTCAACAGTATAATCTGCTGGGTTTGTCTGTAGAGCAGATCACTGTGAATCACAATTGCTCCCACTGTGTGGCTGATACTCATGTTCCCTGCTTTTTTTTCCCTTTTCCAAGTCTTCTCTATATACTTCAGCTTTACTGGTCTGGGTGGGTTAAAACTAATGTGGAACATTAGCTTAGTTCCCCAAAGCCCTTCCTCTTTTCCTGGGGAGAGGTCTCTTCTAGCTGGGAAGATCCCTCCTGGTGTTGAGCTTCCCAGTCTGGGGATGGGATAATATAGGCAGAATGTAGCTGTCTTTCTTCTCTTCTTTTGTGGTTATTCTCAGGAATTTTTGTTCTGATATGTTGATGAAGTTTTGTAAGTGGACTCTAGAGTGCTTCCAAAGCTGGGTTGGGTTGTTTTTTTTTTTTTTGATAGTTGTCTAATTTTTTATCTTGGTGGAGGGGCTAGGACCTCCTGTGTCACCATTTAGTGACACCACCAATAACTCCTAATTTCCTCTTCATAGAACACCAAACAGATTGGATCAGGCATGTGGCCCAGGATGGCTATGAATGTGGCCTGACACAAAAATCATAAATTTACTTAAAACATTTTTTTCCATCAGTTTTTGTTAGTGTTTGTGTATTTAATGTGAAGCCCAAGACAACTCTTCTTCCAGTGTGGCCCAGAGACACCAAAAGATTGGGCACCCTTGGATTAGGGCATAGTCTAGTGCCCTCTTGTTAACTTAATTACTGTTTAAAACTCTATCTCCAAATAAGTTCCCATTCCAAGGTTCATGAGGTTAGGATTTTGAGGGGACATGACCCAACACATAACAAGTGCCTTGTAAGTCTCAGCATCTACTTTTGTGGGAGCAGGATTCCAGTTGAAAGGCATCTCATGTCTTTGCTTGTCTAGATGGTGCATGGCAACTTGGCAAAGCTGGAAATGCATCCCAAACCCTTCTCTGCACAGTGCCAGGTCAGCATCCCTGAAGGATGAACTGGCCTGGGATCCTCAAGGTGGGTGTGAGGTGATATGGGCTCTTGAGGCTGGTTGCTATAAGAGGTGGTGAAGGATGGGTGTGGTGGGATCTGCTGTACAAGCTTGGTCTGGCCCTCCTCTGTGCCAGTGCATCTTCCTGATACCTACCTACTGACCACCAGTCATCCTGGTGTGGCTGAAATGCCACCCAGGAGAGACCTGCTGGGTGACCTACATCTCCCCATGACCTGCCTGATTCCATTCATGAGCCCTCACATACCCAACCCCTGACAGCCTTCTTAAGACCCCTCTAGAACCCCATGACATCCCTACAGCTTCCCCTTTAGCTATGGATAAGTGAAGGGACAGGTAGGTATCTCTGCTTGTCTTCCCAGCTGCTTTTTTGATACCTCATTCCCAGGGTCTAATCCTTTCTAATCCTGTGAAGGTCTATTTCTTCCATTGACCCCTTCTTCCCCTAGAACTGGGGTCTGTATTCCCATTCATGAGTCTGACTGCACAGTAATCCTGAATATTTAGGGCCAAGGGGATGCCAGTCATTTCACAATAAAATACTATTTCAAAATTATTAAAATTAAAATAATTTAAAATTTTAATTAAACATTAAAAATATTTAAAGAAAAAATTACATTATACTAAGTGTGGCTAAATTCTTTGTAACTGCATTCATTTGAAAGAAATATGATAAATGTCCACTGAATGATTTTTCTCTGCTCAAACTGCAGTCCTAAGTCCCTCTGCCCAAAAGAAAGAAACTTTGTTTTTATGTCCAAGTTCCTAAGTATAAGAAGTGGAATAGCTAAACAGGAGAACTCTTCAATCTAGAGCTTAGTGCTGCAATTCTGCCCTTTTGCCAAGAGGGAGAAAACAAAATCTTAGAAGCCCATTGAAGCCTGGTGGGCCCAGTGCAGATGTTTGTGCTTCTTGGTCCAGAACTTGCACAAAGACTGGTGGGAGGAGGCAGAATCTCTCAGATGGTGGCAGAAATACAGGGCCACTGGGTGAGAATGTGCTTGATGCTGGAATTCCCAGCCTGGCTTCCCTCCTGTGGCTGCTTCTTCCCTTCCCTGCACTTTTCATTTCCCAGAGCACATCACTTTCCACTGCACTTTCTAGAGATCCCCTGGGGAGAAGAGGGTGTTTTTACAATACCTATTTTGGAACAGTTGCTGTCCTCCCAAGCAACCCCACCAGACCTCCCCCTTCCTGCACAAATGGTCCCTCAGCCCTTTGCTTCTCCAAGCTGTTCTCTCCTGTATCCCTTCCACATTCCTCATAGGTCTTCTTGACCCTTGCCACTGTGAGTAGCTTCATGATGTTACCCCTCCATACCTGTTTGTTATGGGATGATGGTCTTCCTTGTGAGATCTTCCAGGATAGGAGGAGGGAATGTTTCAAGGTGCTCTGTGCATGTTATGACACATAGTTCTTCACCTGGCTGCTTGGTTCCCTAATGAGGGGCCCTGAGGTGGGATTAATGGGCAGAGGTACATCAGAGAGTTTGTGCAGAAAGTGCAGGGAGCAGAAAGCATGGGGAGAAGGTGGGTCATTGTAAAGATGCATTCCCGGGAGGACCCAGCCAGCCCTGTCCCTGCCATTGCTCTCACAGCTGACCAGTGGGACAAGGACATTAAGCCTTGCACTGTCCAGGTGGACAAGAGAAGGATATAATCTTGGTGTAGGGACTGTCACCAATTGAGGCAGTTCCTGGGGAGGGCTGACAGCTGACACAGAAACTACTAGTCTTGGCCCATAGACTTCCCTTATGGTGGGGGAATAAATCCCTCAGGCTTAGATCATCCAGCTGCTGCTATTGTCAGTGTAATAGCAGAGAGGACACTGTCCACTTCCCTTAGATGTGGGCTATGCAAAACCCTGGGTTTCCAGTGACTACACTGCTGGACCTGGGAGGTTGGGAATACAAGGCCCTATGACTTCTTGGTGTCCTCTGGACATTGGGCCAACCTCCAGAGAATCCATGCTATCTCCCTTCCTCCACCTGACCTGTTTGCTTGGAACCAGAATTGATTATGACCTAGATTTGGCAACTCTAACAGTGACCTCAGGTAAGAGGGGCTTAACAAAGGAAGTTGCATTCACTCCTTGAAACAGTACAGGTAAGCAGTGCAGGGCATGTGTAGTGACCCTGTGGTGTCCTGTTTCTTCTCTTCCACCATCCCAGTATTGTCCTTCCTCATCCTCATGATCCAAGATGGCATGCCACTGGGTGTACCTGTTGAAGGGAGGTAAGGGAACAGGGGTGTAGCTCCTCTTATTAAGAGCAGTCCCAGAGGTTGTGCTATTTTTCTGTTACCTCTTGTTGGATACTGAAAGATGTAGCTTTTGTGTGGGTGGTCATGTGCCAAATTGAAAACTAGGGAAAAGGGAGAAAATGTGTACTGAGGGACAATTTCCTCACTTGACAGGGAGGTTTGGATTTTTTTGGGAGTGGGTAGAGGATGTTGGATCCAAACCTCCTACTCCCCAAGCCAAGCCGGAGATAGATACCAGCAGCGTCTCTAGGCCTCAGTGGCCTGTGGCCACCATGATGAGGCCATCTCATTCTGAGATACTACCAGGGTTCGTTACTCAAGTACACAGTTCCAGCTAATTATTCTTCCCACTTATTGAGTATGTCTGTCAGGCACTGTGTGAACACATGGCTGGTGGTTCCCTGGGCCTCCTAACAACTATATTTTCACTATTGGTGCTGATCTTGTTGTGGTATAGAGGTTGTTTCCTGTCTGCTAGGTGTCCAGCTGGGAAGAGCAGTATTTATACTGTGTCTCTTTACTCCAGGGCCTCACCTTGTAGCTCTTCTAGGTAGGGACAACTCTAACTGATGTCCTGATCAGAGACTCAGAGGAACAACAGAACAGTCCTAGAAAGGGAACTGAATCCAGACCCTAAATTCCTCCTCTTCATGTGTCAGGTGTAGGCCTGCACAGGTCCTAACAATTTTGCACTCTGGTTAGGACAGTTTTGCTTTACCTGCAGCAGTTCCTAAGTTGTTCTCAGGGCTCTGGGGCAAGGGGAGCACTGGCGCCCTGCTTCAAACATTATAATTGGTGCCACTTGTCTTTGGCTGTGTGGTGTAGGCTAAGTAGTGATTTCTATGGCAATAGCCAGGGTGTCCAGGCCTCCATGATTGTCCTTTCTGTCCAGAAGTTCTGATGTAGTAACACTGGAAGTGCCAAACAGTAACTGATCCTTCCCAGAAGATGGTCTGGAACTAGTTCTGGGTGGCTGCTTCCTCCACAGTGTGAGTGTGAACATGGTCAGGTGATAGAGCATGTTTTCTGGGGCTAAGGTCCTGAAAGGGCCAGGCTGGGTGCTCTTCAATAGTACATTGGACATCCCCCATATGCAGGCAAGTATGTGTTGTTCTGCTTTGTGGCTATCCTTGGGAACATGGACACATCTGCCTCTAATACCCTGCATCAAACTTCCCCACCAGTGTAAAAGGCTCCTCCTGAAAGGACACCACACATTACTGATGCACAGGCTCTTCCTGGTCCCATGCCAAGGGTCTCAGGATTTCAATTCTCATCTATGCTATAAGGCCTGGAGCCAAGGTGACAACTTGCTCTGGTTTGCCTGGGACTGTTATGGTCTTAGCACTGAAATTGCCACATTCTGGGAAACCCTCATTCCTGGGTAAACCAGGACAGTCAGTTGTCCCACCCAGAGCATTCTACTCTTTCTAGCTGACCTCTGATGACCAACCAGGTTACAGGTATAAGCTACAATCCTGAACTTCCCTTGCAGAAGTTCTTTTTGTCTGTCAATTTACTTGACAGCCTCTGGGAGAAAGAGCCACATGTGGGAAGTCAGCAGCTGAGAGGTTAAGAACATTTGCATAGTACAATAGTTTCAGCACTACTCTGCCACTGTTGCTGTTGTCTGGCTCATCCTGGGCAGTGCCAGGTCCCCCTACCACCCTCATTCACACCCTGGTGGTAGCCAGAGTGGTGCAGGGGATGAAGAAAGAATTCTATTTTTTATTTGCTATCTTTCTCTACTTTTATATGATTTTTAAAATCGTGTGCACCACACAACTTAATTACATGAGGTGGCCTTCCCTCTCTTTGCCCTCTTCCCTCCATCCCAGGGACACTTGCCATATCTATCTATATCTATATCTATATCATCTATATCTATATCTATATCTATATCTATATCTATATCTATATCATCTATCTATCATCTATCATCTATCATCTATATCTATATCTATCTATCATCTATATATCTGTATCTATATCATCTATCCATATCATCTATATCTATATCTATAATATATCTATATCTATAAATTGGCAGCAAGAAACAGTACCAGAGGTTGTGACTGTGAGAACATAGTGGGTATGCAATAAGCTGGGCCTATTCTAACAGCAAGAAGTTGTTTTCACATGTCACATATGGTAAAAAGCAGCAAGGTTTTACCACATGCCATATAATGTGACAGCAGTGAGAAGTTATCACATATTAAATATCATAGTAGCAACAAATTATCATATATCATAACAGCAAGGAGGTGTTATCACATGTCATATTTATATACCACAATGGCAGAGAAGTATGATCACACATCATATATCATAGCAGCAGTGATGTGTTATACATATCACTTATCAAAATAGTGGGGAGGTATCACATCAATTATAACATCAGGAAGGTGTTATCACACATATATCACAACAGCAGGGTGGGAGTTATCAGTTTAGATCTCACAGGAGGCTTTATATCCCTAAAGGGCAGCACAGTCCTACTGTCCTGAGTGGGGCTGAGCTTGTAAATAGTGTAACACATTGGTCCTCTCAGAAGTACTCTTGGATGACTCCAACTTTCAAGGAAAACCCTGATCCCTGGGAGTTGAGTTTAAAAACAAAGGAAAAACACAGGAACTGTGCTATTAGGGCAGAAACTCTGGCTGGCAGCATTTTGGATACCCTGACTTGTGTTCTATAGATGCACTGTTTCCATCTGGGGCAACCCAGGGTCACAGGAGCAGCACCTTCATTTCTCTCTCTGAAACCTTGGTGATCTTTGTGATTTCTCAGCCAAACTTTGCTGATGATGTTTTCCTGTGGTTTAACCTTCTGATAATGTAATTCTGATCATGCACAGGCAGGTGAACTCCCTGGTAGAGCTGCTTTCCTCACATAGTGAGTGAGGAAGTGGGTGCTTCTAGTCCATCAAGGACCTGGCAGCTTGGGTTGAGGGGAGGCCAAGGTGGAGGGAGCCTTCCCTGCATCACCCCCACTCACCCACTTTCTAGCTGTGAGATATTGGGTAGGAGATGTAACCTTTCCAAACCTCAGTTCCCTCTTCCCTCCCATCTGTAAAGTGGGAATCAGCAATAGTAATAACAGCACCTTCCGCCTCTGGTGGCCTGAGATGATAAAATGGACTAAGATAGATAGATGGTGGAAAAGTACACAAGTCCAGGGCCCATGCTGAGGTCCCAGATGGTAGTCCCCACTTTTTAATTGTTTTATTGAAGCACAGTAAACATAAACATGTTCCCAAATTATAAGCCTCTACTTCAAAGTAAAACATGCACCCATGTTGAGAATATCACCAGTAGCTCTTAATCCCCGCTACATCCTCACCCAATTACCACTACATGTAACCATCATCTGGGCTGGCAGCAGCTAGGATATGCTTGGTTTTGATCTTCCTTTGTGGGTGGTGCCTTTCACTCAACACCATGCTTGTGAGGTTCACCTGCGAAGTTGTGTGCAGTTGTGAATTGCTTGTTCTCCCAGATACAGGTTTGTTAGCATAGGCAGCTAGTTAGATATTAACAAAAGAGATGGGTGTTAGACTGGCTGAGCCTTATCGGGTTAGTTGGAAGTTATACTTAATTGTGGGACAACTCTGTCCTGCAGAGCTCTCCTGGTTGCTGTGGATGAGAATAAGACTACCAAGACATGGTCTGCTTGGGAGAAAAGGCTGGCTAATCTCTCAGAGAAGAGCCTGGAGCATCTTTTTCCTTGGGCTTTTATTGAGTTTATCTTGCATAGAGATACATATCAAATAAAGGAGATATGGTTTACAGATAACATTTCTGGGATCACAAGGATCCTTTTGAGTCAGGGTCTGGTAGACAAAGTGATACCAATTGGCCATAAATCCTGAGGAAACAAACTCGTTTTGTGCTTGGACCCTAAACATTTAGTATACATTAACTTGAGGGCATTCTTAACAAAGCAATTTTCACATAATTTAATTCATTCTTTCTTAGGCCTGATTGCCCCCAAAACTGCCTGTTCCAGCACAGGGCTGCACCCACCTCCGGCATTGTTTCAGGCCTGAGTCAGGTGGGGGAAGCAAGGCAGCCAAGAGATTAGGAGACTTTTTACAGATAGAATGAGGACTCAGGCTATGACAAAGCTATAGTCCCCTAAGTCCTTTCCTGATGGACCCTTCACAACTGTGCCTGTCTTAGGTTGTTCCTTCCTTGAGGAATCTTACCCATCCTTGGCTGTCCAGCCATTATCCAGGAGCCAAGCCATGTGAAGTAAAGGGGTAGAGGCTGCACCTCTGCCTGGAGGATACATTTTATCTCCTTAGTGGCTTATGGTCCCAAGGTCTCTTTACTTAACCCTAGCTGAGGGACCTTCTTGCCTGTCAGGGAGGTTGCAGCTCCTGAAACTAGGCAGGACAGTTTCCAACACTTAATCAGCCTTAAGTCTGGAAAGTACAGCTTCAGACACCACAGTGTATAGCCAAATGCCTGCTAAGGGGATTAACATCCCTCTGTATCACCCCTTCCATTCCCCTAGCCCTGTGTAGGTAGGAAGGACTGGCTTTCCAATCTTCCTGGGAGGACAACTACTCCACTCACCAATACCATGGTGAGGAGGAATAAACAATAAAGGGAAAATTTCTTGGCTGGGCACTTGCCCAGTAGAAGCCAAGATGGTACAGAAGGTAAGCACATGCACAGTAGAAACCAGATGACAAGGCAGAACTATGAGGCATGAGCAGTACAAGCCAAAATGGAGACATAAAGGGGCAAAGTCCAGCCTGGAAAATCTGGGGGAAAAATTGGGTTGAATGTTGGGGGGGTACTCAGTACAAGCCCACAAAGATTAGGAAAGAGATTGATTTGTTTAAAAGAAAGCCTGTTCTCTCCCAAGCCCAAGGTAATATAATCAAAGTTTAACGAAGGCTTATCTTGGTAGTACATGCTTGTTCATGCATTGGTCCATTTGTTCATTCATGTTCTCTGCCTGTCACACAGGCATAGCAGCTTCACAGCTCCAAGCAGAAGTCCAGGCATGGGTCCAAACTCAGCTCCAAGTGCAGCTCTAAGTACAAGCTTGGGTATGACAGGTGCAGTGCTTGCCAGAGTGCAGCTGGTAGCAGAGACTATGGTGGACTACTGGAGTTCAGGGTGATGGCATTACAGGTCTGAATCCTGACTGCCCACCTCCACTGGGTACCTATGCTCACCAGGCCCAGGACTTCTTCTGCAGTGAGATGGAGCTAAGCCACCTGGTCATGGATGAGACACTTGGCACCTAGCGTCAATCCTTTGTTTTGCTGCAATACATTTTACCATTATACCTCATCTACCTATGTGTGGGTCCCCAGAATGCTTTTTTCAAAGCTCTGGAGAAGAACCCTATTCTCACATTGATATGAGAGAGAAACATTGATCAGTTGCCTTCAATTTACTCCCCAGCCAGGGATTGAACCCACAGCCTAGGTGTGTGCCCTGACCAAGGATCGAACCCATCTACCTTTTGGTGTATGGGAGGGTGCTCCAACCAACTGAACCATGCAGTCAGAGTTATTATGCCACATTCTTTAATATGTTCTGTTGTTAAGGCTGTCTATATTTATGTTGCTGTAAGCAGACTGCTGGGAGCTCGCTCTGCCTGTTAATGTGGTCCCTCATCCTGGTCAACCCTCACTGGAGGCACTCTGGCTAGGCATCCAGGAGACTCCTTGTATGCAGGCCAGAGCCTTGGACTCCCAGGAGTCCAGATCTCATTTAGACTTATGTCTGCAATCAGTTTAAGGCTCTGAGCTGCACCTTTTCACCCTTTCATGGGATAACACATACGAAGCAAGCACTATCTGCATTGGGGGCAGCAGCACATTTTTGCAGGGAGAGGCCTTTGTTCATACTCATGGAGGCCTCTGCTCTTTTTGGAGTTGGAGTTGGAAGGACAGAAGAGACCTAGCAGTTCTGAGCCAGACTGGGATGAGAGAAAGAAGGGCAGGAATGGCAGGCAGGTGGCTTTTAGCTAGTGGTTTAGTGAGAGAGACAACTAGGGAGGGCTGGGAGAACAGCTGTTGTGGGCTTGGATCTGTGCTGCTGCTAAGCCAGGGACCCCACAAAGACCTCACCTTTAAATAACACACCTGTGTAGCCACCATCTGCATTCAGTTACAGAATAGTTACAACCTCCTCAAAGTTCCCAAGTCCTCTTCCAAGCAATTCCTTTTGACCCCAGCCCCCAGCAACCATGGATCTGCTCTGTCAGGTGGGTCAGGTTTGCCCCTTTTGTAATCATAATTGTATGTGGTCCTCTGTGGTTTCTTTTGTTCAGCCTATTACTAATTTTTGAGATTCACCTATGATGTCAGGTGTATGAATGGTTTTTCCTTTTTACTGCTGAGTAGTCTTATTGTATGGATGGATAACACTGTGCTCATTATTCACCTGTTGATGAACATATAGGGTTTCCCACTTTGGCATTATTACAAATAAAGCTTCTAGGGAACATCTGTCTAGAAATCTTTTTGTGGTGTTGTCTTTTCATTTCTTTTGAGTAAATATATCTTGGAGAATTGATGTTTTGTCATTAAGAATATATCTTGCTTTATGAGAAGTGCCAAAGTGTTTCCAAATTGGTTGCACCATTTTTCTATCTCACTAGCAAGTGTGAGAGCCCTTGTTCCAAGTGCTAACTGGCACTTGCTAAAAAGAGAACACAGGGATCTCTAGTCATGTAAAATAGTAAGGTAGCCTCTTGTCAGGATAGTAGTTAAGAGTTTGCTGTAGAGTGGGGTTCTCAATGCTGGATGTGCATTACAGCCATCTGGAAAGCCTTTTAACTTGCCCTATCGGAGCCTCATCTCAATCAATTAAAATCAGAATTTATGGGACAGCACCCAAGCATAAGCATTTTCCAAAGGTATCCAATGATTCTGAGAACTATTGTTGCAGAAAAGGTCTGTGAGTATCCAACAGACAGACATTTTCTAGAAGAGAGTGGGGCTATTCTCTCAAAGATAAGAATTTGTTCCAAAGCATTCCCTACTTGCAGCCTAAGTGCCTGACATTAAGGTTTTGATTGCTGAGACATCCATTTCAGAGATATTCACTTTGAATAAACATACTGGCAGCTGTATTAGGAAGCAGGCTGCATCACTATCAATAAGCTAGGACCACGCAACATTGCCCCTACTCATCCCAGATGACCATACATCCCAGCTGCCTACCTGACCTGTTCTCTCTGCCTCAACCAATGGCTTTTCTTAATGAGCAGGGGTGGGGGGCAAAAGTCAGAGAGTACTTACCTCTTCTCCCTATCCTGAATGAAACCCATAAGAGAACAAAAAATACTTTCTGGGTCCTCTCTCCACCAGAAGCTGCTTCTCAGACTCATTTGCTGGTTTATCCTCACCTTCTAAGTGTTGGTGTGCAGCACTTAGTATCCATGCCTCTTTCTTTATTTCATACCCCATGTTCAGAGCCTGTCTTGAAGCTGCATATCCCTGCTCCCAAGAATTGCTGATACCCCAATTGCTTATATGTCCTGCTCAGATCCCTGAATTTCAGTTTTAACTACCCACCAGCCTGCTCAGCACCTCCTCTTGAGGATAGTAGGGTATCTCAAATCAGCAGCCAAAAACAAATACTTGACTCTCACCCTCTTCCTACAAATCCCTCCCTTCAAACCTCCTCCATTTTACAAACTGTCAAGTCTAGTCTCCTGGTTTTTCAGCCAAAACTTCCATGGAGGCAGAATAATGTCCTCTAAAGATCCCTGTGTTCTAATTGATGGAACCTGTAAATATGATACCTCATATGGCAAAAGAGATTTTGCAGGTATGTTGAATTCAGGATTTTCAGATATGGGGAGATTATCCTGGATTATTCAAGTGGGACTGATGAAATTGCAAGGTCCTTATTGGAGGGAGGCAGGAGGTTATGAGAGAAGCAGATGTGGTGGTAAGAAGCAGAGGTTGGAGTGATGCACCCACAAACCAAGGAATGTGGGTGGCCTCTTGAAGCTGCAAAAGGCAATAAATAGATTCTCCCCTAGAGTCTCCTGAAGGACTGCATCCCTACTGACACCTTGATTTTAGCCCAGAAAAACCTGTGTCATTTGTGTTTTATTAAGTCACTAGTTCATGGCAATTTGTTATGTAGAAACAGGAAACTTATATGACCTTGAGGGTTTATCTCCTCTCTGTCACTCATGCCTGTGCCTAAACAATCAGCAAAGCCTGCCTCTAAAATATTTCCACAATTTGATCACCTCTTAATCCACCCTTCTGCATCCCTGTTCTAATTAAGCTTCTATTATCTCTTGCCTGACTGCTGTAGTAGCCTCCCAAAGAAAAGGTGGCTAGTGGTCCACTGATACCCATGTTCCCCCTTTTTCTTAGGAATAGAACTGATTTTCCTTATTTGAAAGAGAGGGCTCACAGTAGCCTAGAAAGAAAATCTGTATTCCTAAAGCTTTCCTTGAGTTCTGGCTGAAAGGACATATGCAAAAGTGTCATATACAGCTTTCAGCAAATTTGTTTAAGTGACTAGAACAGGTCCTTCCTCACCCTTCCCTCATTCTTGCTGGCTGGAATAGAGATGCACAGGCTGGAGAAGAAGCACCACCTGGAATACAATCTAAGATGTCAGGGAAGCAGGACAGAAGGGAATTTGGAGTTGAAATACCAGCCTTATCTGCTTATCTCTGGACTTAGTTTATGGTAGAAAGAGAAATACCTCTGTAAGCCTATTATTTAGGGATTTTGTGCTGATATTCCTGCTTCTGCCCTTGCCTCCAGCCTTTCACTATTCCCAGCATGGCAGCCAGAGTGGTTCCTTAAAATCTAAGTCAGTCCCTCCTCTGCTCCAAACCCTCAAATGGCTTCTCTCTCACACTGACCAAAAGTCAACAAGGTTCCTGCATGATATATGTGTTCCTCCCTTACGTACCTTATCTCCTCCTCCCATCCTCATCCATAAATACCTCCTGCAGCCACAATGTCCTCTTTGCTGTTTGTAGAGCCTGCCTCATTTGCCCTGCCTTGCTATTTACTCAGTTGAAATGCCTTTCCCAGACACTGAAAAGGTCAGGCTTACTCTTGGAAACTGAAGGTCATTGTTGCCAATTCAACACCAATAGGAGTCCCCAATTTAGATTGTGATGAGGGGAGAGACTTTACTCAGTGTGGACAGCTCAATTGTAAAAGAGCACGGCTGTGGGGCAGCGTGAGTGAGGTGGCTAAAGGGAAGCAGCCTCAGTGCCATAGCACCAACATTGCCACTCAGCATCACTCTTATAGCTCTGGCCAGGCCAAGGAAGTCTTCAACAGAAACTGATAACACACTCCACCAAGATGAAGGTGAAGCCATCTTATATAACAATTCCTGCCCCTGGTCTCTAATTGGTCCATTCTCATGGAACTGAGGACCCCAAATCCTCATAGTTTGGTCCCAAAAGCACTGTTCTTGTTGGTCAGAATGGAAACAATATGACTGGTTGGTAAAGGTGCAAATGAGTATATAGCTACATAGCTTTGATAGGACAGGAAATGTCTCAGTCTTATTGGTTGAAATACAATCCTAGGCTCTCTTATAAAGGTCAACTCCAACACTAGGAACATAATGCAGCCTAGTCTGTAGCTTTTCATTGAAGTGTAGTATGTGTGAGGGATCTTCTGTAAAAAATGTCTTTAGATTCTGGTTAGATTTTGAGTCCATATAACCCTGAGGAGTTCCTTCTGTCAGGTATATTCTCCTCAGAGAAAATACTCTTTTTACCTTGGTCTCTGCTCAAATGTCATCTCACCCAAGAGACCTTCCCTGACCCTCCTACTTAAAATAGCTCATACCGTTCTCCAGGTTCATCCATGCTGTGACAAAAGGTAAAATTTTCTTCTTTATGCTAAGTGAAATAAGTCAGTCAGAGAAAGGCAAATATCATATGATTTCACTTATATGTGAAATTTAATGAACAAACTGAACTAACAAGCAAAATAGAGACAAGCTCATAGACAGCACGTTGACAGTTATGGGAGGTGGTTAGGAGGTGGAGGGATCAAGGAAAAATGACTCATGGACATGGGCCACAGTGTGGTGATTGAAGGGGAAGTGGAGCATAAAGGAATAAATGGTAAGGTAATGGGAAAAATGCAATAAAAATAATAAAAGATCTCATGAATAAATGAAAAAACAAAAACAAAGCAAACAA
This sequence comes from Anoura caudifer, assembly GCA_004027475.1. NCBI lineage: Eukaryota > Metazoa > Chordata > Mammalia > Chiroptera > Phyllostomidae > Anoura > Anoura caudifer. Next base: position 82,739 of record PVKU01007180.1, read on the forward strand.
AAAACTCCACAGCTCATACCACCTCGTCTTGCTCTCTCTGTTGCCTTGTGTTTTTCCACTATTTTGTTGTCTCATGTGTTATTTCATTCCTCCATGAGAGGGAAAGCTCTTTTAGGGCTGGGCTTGTCACTGCTTTGTTTACAACTATACCCTTATTACTGAGAATGATGCTGGCATAAAACAACAGATACTTCATAAATACTTGAATGCATGAATGAACAAATAAGCTGTTCATAGCTAAGGGATCCTAGCTTTTGGGGGGGGGGTTAGGAGACAAAAATCTGATACAATAAAACTCTGGTTTTCAAGAAACTTGATACAAAACCTTGGAGAACAGATCACTAAGGGGTCTGGGATCTTGTTGTTTTACTTGCTATTGGGAATGAGAGAGTGGTGCCTTTAGGACCAATTCTTATTGAAAAAGGATATCACGGAGTAAAAGAGATAATTTTTCCCCCTGAAGAAATATTTAGTTTCTCTGGGTTCTCACTAAATCAGTCATTCTCAAGGGGGCAATTCTATCCCTTAGAACACTTTTATCAGTTTCTGGGACATTTTCAATTGTCACAGCTGTGGATGAGGTGCTACTGGCATCTAGTGTATAGAATTAATTCAGGGATACTGCTAAATATACAGTTTCTCATAAGCAAGAATTATCCATCCCCCAAAGTCAATAGTGATGAGGCACAAAATTCTGGTTCTAATGTATTTTGTGAAATAGCAGCGTTCAAGTCATGTTATATTCTGCTGGTATTGGGTACATAATTCTGCGAGACTCTTCAAGTTCAGGTGAAGTGAAAGTAAGACTGTTCTGCTTTCAGCATAGGTAACCCTTAGTTATTTACAGATATTTTCATCAATAGATTAATAATCATCCAAGTACTTACTAGATATTCAATGTCATCCAACAAGTACTTACTAGATATTCAATGTGTGCCTGAAAATTGGTTAATTACATTCTTATTTCTTCCTTTCCCACCTCCAATCTCCTGCATACCCCATCCCCCATTGTTGTCACCAGACTTTTGCAGGCTCACTGTACATTGGGACCTCTTCTAACCATGAATAAATGAATAAACAAGTGAACAAATGAATGAATGAAATATACATGAGTAGGAAAGGTGACGACATAGAACTTATAGATCCTAGGGCAATGTGGCTATCTTTGGGTAAAGGAACTTGGCACAGGCAGGCTCAGCAGTGAAACCTTTGACATCGAACCCTGGGCTGCTGGAGAATGAAGGGGCATCTGGGGGACACACAGTACTACCCCATGTTGGTTTAATTTAATGGGTGCTTCACTTTCTAATTTTCTAGGGAAAATCCAAACATGAGATTTTTCCAGTTAATCCCAGACATCAACCTCTCTTGTTTTACTTCATCTTAAAAGATGAAAAACCAAAAAAGATTATTTCAAACCAAAGTGTTTGAAAACTGTGGCCACTTTGATTCTGATGAACAAGGATTTACATCACAGAAAATCAAGATTTATAAAACACAACCTGGTTGGGTGATGTAGGGACAGGAGCACATTAGCCTACCTTGATTCAGCATGGACTGTTACCATTACTCAGCACTCTGTGAGTCACCTGATTGTCCATAATTTGATTATCAGGTAATTTTTAGGAAGCCAGTTACTGGGCTTTATGGCAGACTATTTCATCTCCTGTGTCTTCTTCCCCTCTGCCTTCTAGAGTATAATGCACCCCATAGCACTGTAAATATCAAAATTGTCTAAACTTTGCAGATGAGAATAAGTCTATGTGGTTAGCCTTGCCTGCACTTAATGAAAAGAAGAATCCTTCCAGTGCTGGGCCCTACCCTCCATACAGCTCTCTGTGTGACCTCAGCTTGCAGAGCAAGGTAACTTGTGGTATTTGGGCTCATTTACAATATCCTCTCACTTTTGGGATTAAGTGTGCAGCTGGCAAGTGACTGGAAAGAATAAAAAACATAGTCAGACATGTGCTTATGATATCTGCATGCATGAAGAACATGGGAAAGAACACTGGTTTTATACTCTTTCTTTTGTTAACTTAATTGCTGTTTATTTGGAGGAATAGGGCAATTGGAAAAGATAATAATGTTTGAGGTGGAATTAATTCATATACAAGCATTTGGCAGAATAAGCCCATCAGGTATAGTTCCCTTGGTTTCAGCACCAGTGTAAATTGTTCTTGTGGCTTCTCAGGAGGGCTTGGACCAATGTGAGCAGGTTTTCATGTTGGGCTTAGAACAAAAGCAGAAATATTGTAGAAAAATAACAAGGGTCCTTCCAAAATTATTTCTCACATGGAAGCAGAAGGACAGATGTGTAGTTCACATCTGTCCTTCCTAAGGTGCATGAATTCTTCTTCCCAAGCAGGGGCCTCACCCCTGAAAGCCTGGTTCTGCTTGGGGCCTGACTGATCTTGAGTGAGCACAGAGAGGTATGAAAACCAGGAGGACATTTGCAAAATATCTTAAGAAGTTCAGTTGGAGGGCAGGACCTGAGTTTCTAACAAGTAAGAAAGGAGAGTCACTCTACCTCATTATAAAATAAACAGAGTGCCTTTTATTCCAGGCAAATTGTACCCACAGCACAGGTTGGCAGCTGGAAAGAGTGAAAACAGTGAAGGAACAGAAAACCGAAGCACCAACCCTGATTCCCCTCCTTCCCTCTTCCCCTTCCTCCCTTTTTTCCTTCCTTTCTTCTATTGTTAAATTCATTTTCTGAACACTTTTGAGGAAAGTGAGTAGAAGAAAGCTTTGGGCAAGATGCACAAACATATAGTGCCTTGGTTTCCTAATCTGTGTCACAGGGCCTTTTGGCACCCAACACTGTCCATGAGAAACTTCTCAATGCCATGCCTGCCCATCCAGGTGGTTGGGGCTAAGGTCCTTGACCTATTATATAAGGCCCCAAGTTCAGAAGGGCCATGCACTTTGGTTAAGTCTTGAGGTTGCCATTTTAGAATTCTTAAAATGATCAAGGGTCCCCCTATTTTCAGTCTGCATTGGGCCCAGTAGATTGTGGAACCAATATTACCTGGAACTTTGGGTTTTTGTGTTTTTTTTTTTACTTACTTTTTTTTTGTTTTACTTTTCTCATTGAATTTATTGAGGCGATATTGATTAATAACATTACATAGGTTTCAGGTATATAAGTGAAACCTATATAATGTTGCCCATATAACCTATATAATAAAGTGTATTTGTGTGTTCACCACCCCAAGTCCAGTCTCCTTCCATCACCATTTATCTCCCCCTTTATCCTTTTGTACCTCCCCCACCTCTCTTTCCCTTTGGTAATAGCCATACTGTTGTCTGTATGTAGGAGTCTGTGAGGTTGGTTTTTTTTTTTCACCTTATTTACCCAGCTGCACAACCTCCCTCCTCTCAGACTGTTATCAGTCTGTTCTCTATCTGCAAGTCCCTGTTTCTATTTTGTCAGTTATTTTGTTCATTAAATTCCACATATGAGTGAAATTATATAGTACTTGTTTTTCTCTGACTGACTTATTTCCCTTAATATAATGCCCTCCAAGTCCACCCATGCTGTTGCAAAGGGTAAAAATTCCTTCTTTTTTATGGCTGAGTAGTATTATATTGTGTAAATATACCACAGCTTTTTTTATCCACTCATCTATTGATGGGCACTTGGGCTGCTTCCACATCTTTATAAATATTGTAAATACATTAACATTTACATGTGTCCCTATGTTTATTGAAGCTATTATAAATAGTGCTGCAATAAACACAAGCATGCATATATTCTTTTGAATTAGTATTTAGGGTTTTGGATATGTTCCCAGAAGTGAAATTAATGCAACATAAAGCAGTTCTATTTTTAAATTGTTGAGGTTAACTCCACCCTGCTTTCCAAAGTTGCTGTACCAATCTGCATTCCCATCAACAGTGCATGAGGGTTCCCTTTTTTCTCCATAGTTGCCAACACTTGGTGTTTGTTGATTTATTGATGATAGCCATTCTGACAGTGATGAGGTGGTATTATGTTGTAATGTTAATTTGCATTTCTCTGATGATTAGTAATGTTGAACATGTTTTCATACATCTATTAGCCATCTGTATGTCCTCTTTGGAGAAATATCTATTCAGATTCTTTGTCCATTTTTTAATTGAATTGTTTGCTTTTTTTGGTGTTGAGTTTTATAGGCTCTTTATAAATTTTGGATATTAACCCTTTATCAGATATATCTTTGGCAAATATATTCTCCCATTCAGTGGACTGCCTTTACATTTTGTTGATGGTTTCCATTGCTGTGCAAAACTTTTTAGTTTGATATGGACCCATTCGCCTGATGAGACATGTCAGAAAAAATATTGCTACAAGAAATGTCCACAATTTCACTTCCTATCATTTCCTCTAGAATTTTGATGATTTTGATCTAACATTTAAGTCTTTTACTCATTTTGAGTATATTCTTGTGTATGGTATAAGAATATGGTCTAGTTTCATTTTTTGAATGTATCTGTCTAATTTTTCCAACCCCATTTATTGAGTAGACTATCTTTACCCATTGTATGTTTTTGCCTCCTTTGTCAAATATTAATTGACCACAAAGGCATGGGTTTATTTCACAGGTCTCTATTTTGTTCCATTGATTTATATGTTGATTATTATGACAGTACCATGCTGTTTTGATTACTTTGGTCTTGTAGTATAGTTTGAGATCAAGTAATGTGATTCCTTCAACTTTGTTTTTCTTTCTTAAAATTGCTGTGGCTATTCAGGGTCTTTTGAGGTGCCACATAAATTTTGGAATATTTATACTAGTTCTATGAAATACACTATTGGTATGTTGATAGGAATTGCACTGAACCTATAGATTGCTTTGGGTAGTATAGGCATTTTAATGATGATAATTGTTCCTATCCATGAACACCGTATACATTTCCACTTATTTGTATTTTCTTCAGTTTCTTTCTTTAGTGTCTTACAATTTTATATAATTTTATAAGACACTGGTCTTATAAAAGAGTTAGAATTATTCCTAGGCATTTTTGATGCAATTATAAATAGGATTGTTTTCTTTGTTTCCCTTTCTGATAGTTCATGTGAGTGTATAAAAATGTAACTAATTTCTAGATATTTATTTTGTATCCTGCCATTTTACTAAATTCATTTTTCAGTTTAGGTAATTTTTTGATGAAATCTTTAGGGTTCGCTATATGCAGTAGCATATCATTTCCAATTTAGATGTCTTTTATTTCTTCTTGTCTTAGTGCTGTGGCTAGTACTTCAAGTGCTATGTCAAATAAGAGTGGTGTAAGCAGATATCCCTGCTTGTTTCTGATCTTAAGGGAAACATTTGTAGTTTTGGTCCATTTAACATAATGTTGGCAGTTGGTTTGTCATATATGATCTTTATTATGTTGAGTTATGTTCCTTCTATTTTTTGCTAAATTTTTTTTATCATAAATGGGTGCTAGATTTTATCATATGCTTTTTCTGCATTTATTGATATGATCGTGTGGTTTTTATTCTTTATCTTGTTTATGGTGGTATTTCAAGATTACTAATTTGTGAATATTGTACCAAACTTGCATACTGAAAATAAATCCCACTTGATCATGGTGTATGATCTTTTAAAGGTATTGCTGGATCCAGTTTCCTAATATTTTGTTGGGGATTTTAGCATCTATGTTCATCAGAAATATTGGCCTATAATTTTCTTTCTTTGCAGTATCTTTATTTGGTTTTTGAACAATAATTCTGGCCTTGAGAAATGACCTTGGAAATTTTTCTTCCACTTCAATATTTTGTAATTGTTTGAGAGAGATAGGTGTTAGTTCTTCTAGGAATGTTTGGTAAAATTCACTTGTAATGTGCTTCAGTTGAGGACTTTTGTTTGTTGGAAGTGTTTGGCTTCTTCAATTTTAGTAGTGGTAATCTGTCTAGAATTTCTGATTATTCCTGGCTCAGTTTTGGAAGATTGTATTCTTCTAGGAATTTATCCATTTCATCTAGATTTTCCTATTTATTGGCATATAATTTTTCATAATATTTTCTTACACTCTTTTGTATTTCTTTGGCATCAGTTGTTACTTCTCTTTTATTTCTGATTTTATTTATTTGTGTCCTCTTTCATTTTTTTCTTTATGAATCTGGTTAAAGGTTTGTCAATCTTATTTATCTTTTCTAAGAACCAGCCCTTGGTTTAACTGATGTTTTGTAGTGTGTGTGTGTGTGTGTGTGTGTTTTAATCCTCACTCAAGGGCATGTTTTTCAATTTTAGAGATAGAGGAAGGAAAATAGGAGAAAGAGAGCGGAGGGGAAGAGGGAGAGATGTGAGGGAAACATCATTCATTTGCCTCCCATATGTTCCCCAACTGGGGTCAAAACCACAACCCACATATGTGCTCTGACTGAGGATCAAAATCACAGTCTTTTGGTGCATTGGGTGATGCTCTATCCGCTTGGCTAGGGCTGTATTATTTTTTAGACCATTTTATTTCTACTCTGATCTCCATTTTCTTTTTTTCTATTCATTTGTTTGTTGTTCTTCTTCTAGTTCCTTTAAGTGCAGAGTTAGAGTTTTTGAGATTTTTTTTTGTTTCTTGAGGCAGGCTTGTAATGCTGTAAATTTCCCTGTTAGAACACTTTTGCTGTGTCCCATAAATTTTGGGTTTTTGTGTTCTCATTTTCATTTGTTTCAAGGTATCTTTTAATTTCTCCCTTGCTCTCATTATTAATTCATTCATTGTTGAGTAACATGTTATTTAGTCTTCATGTGTTGGTGTGTTTTTCAGTTTATTTCTTGTGATTAATTTTTATTTTTATACCATTATGGCCAGAGAAGATGCTTGATATGATTTTAATCTTCTTCAATTTATAGAGACTTGTTTTGTGTCCTACCCTGTGTTCTATGCTAGAAAATGTTACATGCACACATAAGAAGAATGTATATTCTGCTGCTTTGGGGTGAAATTTTCTGAAGATATCAATTAAATCTTCTGATCTAGTATGCATTTAAGGCCACTGTTTACTTGGTGATTTTCAGTGAGGAAGCTCTATCCATTGCTGTCAATAGGGTGTTAAAATCCCAAACTATGACTTTCTCATTGTTGATCTCTCCCTTTATGTCCATGAAAACCTGTTTTACATGTATAGGTTCTCCTATTTTGGGATACATAAATGTTTGCAAAGGTTATATCCTCTTGTTGGATTGTCCCCTTTATCATTATGTAGTGTCCTTTGTTTCTTACTATAGTCTTTGTTTTAAAGTCTATTTTTTCAGTTATAAGTATTGCTACCCAGATTTTTTCCTTTTTGTTTGCATGACATATATTTTTCTATCCCTTTACTATTCATCATATATGAGCATATATAAGGGTCTTGTTTTCTTATTTATTCAGGGACTCTATGTCTTTTAATTGGAGCATTAAAGCCATTCACATTTAAAGTGATTATTCACAGGTATGCATTTATTGTGATTTTATTCTTTTTTTTATTATTGTTCCAATACAGTTGTTTTCATTCCCCCTCCTACCTCACCCAGCCACACCTCTCACCCTCAATCCTACCCCTCTTTGGCTTGGTCCATGGGTCTTTTATTCATTTTCCTTAATGACGCTTCCCCTTCTGTCTCCCACTATCCACCATTCCCATCCCCTCTGGTTATTATCAAATTGTTCTGAATTTCAATGTCTCTGTTTATATTTTGCTTGCTTATTTGTTTTGGTGATTAGGTTACACTTATAGGTGAGATCATATGGTATCCGTCTTTCACCACCTGGCTTATTTCACTTAGCATAATGCTCTCCAGTTCCATACATGCTGTTGCAAAGGTTAGGAGCTCCTTTCTTTCTGCTGCATAGTATTCCATCATGTAAATGTACCATAGTTTTTTGATCCATTCATTTACTGATGGGCACTTAGGTTGCTTCCAGCACTTGGATATTGTAAATTGTGCTGCTATAAACATTGGGTGCATAAGTTCTTAAAGATTGGTGTTTCAGGGTTCTTAGGGCATAATCCTAGCAGTGGAATTGCTGGGTCAAAAGGTAGTTCCATTTTTAGTTTTCTGAGGAAATTCTATAATGTCTTCCACAGTGGCTGCACCAGTCTGCATTCCCACCAACAGTGGACTAGGGTTCTTGTTTCTCCACAACCTCACCAGCACTTGTTTTTGTTTGTTTGTTTGTTTGTTTTATTTGTTTATGATGGCCATTCTGACTAGTGTGAGGTGGTATCTCATTGTGGCTTTAATTTGCATCTTGACAGCTAGTTATTTTGAGCATCCCTTCACATGTCTCTGGATCCTCTGTGTGTCCACCTTGGAGAAGTGTTTATTCAGGTCTTTTGCCCTTTTTTTAAATTGGATTGTTTATCTTTTTGGTGTGGAGTCATTTGAGTTCTTTATATATTTTGGAGATCAAGCCCTTGTGTAAGCTATCTTTGGCAAATATATTTTCCCATGTGGTTGGTGCCTTTTCAGTTTGCTGATGTTTTCTTTAGCCATGCAGAATCTTTTTATTTGCATGAGATCCCATTTATTTATTCTTTTCTTTATGTCTCTTGCTCTTGAGAACATATTGATGAAAATACTGCTCCATGGAATGTCAGAAATTTTCCTGCCTATGTTCTCCTCTAGGACTTGTATGGTGTCACAGCTTATATTTAACTCTTTTATCCACCTTGAATTTATTTTTGTGTATGGTGTAAGTTGGTGTTCAAGTTTCATTTTTCTGCATGTAGCTGTCCAGTTCTCCCAACACCACTTGTTGAAGAGGCTACTTTTACTCCATTTTATGTTGCTGCCTCCTTTGTCAAATATTAGTTGACCGTACAGAAATGGGTTTACTTCTGGGCTCTCTATTCTATTCCACTGGTCCATGTGTCTATTTTTGTGCCAGTACCAGGCTGTTTTGATTACAGTGGCCTTGTAATACAGTTTGGTATCAGGTATTGTAATCCCTCCTACTTGGCTCTTCTTTCTCAAGATTGCTGCAGCTATTCGAGGTCGTTTATGGCTCCAAATAAATTTTT
>PVKU01007181.1:0-91702 GCA_004027475.1 Anoura caudifer
GAAATGAAAGAGGAGAGATTACAACTGACACCACAGAAATACAAAGGATTGTAAGAAATTACTATGAAGAACTGTATGCCAAGAAATTTGAAAACCTAGGTGAAATGGACAAGTTTCTAGAAAAATATAATCTCCCAAAACTCAATGAAGAAGAAGCAGAAAGCCTGAACAGACCAATAACAGCAGATGAAATTGAAGCTGTAATCAAAAAACTCCCGACACACAAAAGCCCTGGACCAGATGGTTTCACGGGAGAATTCTACAAAGCATTTAAGGAAGAGCTAACCCCTGTCCTTCACAGACTATTCCAAAAAATCAAAAATGATGGAAGACTCCCAAACTCTTTTTATGAAGCCAGCATCATCCTAATACCAAAACCAGATAAAGACACAACAAAGAAAGAAAACTTCAGGCCAATATCGCTGATGAACATAGATGCTTAAATCCTCAACAAAATATTGGCAAACTGCATCCAACAATACATTAAAGAGATCATACACCATGACCAAGTGGGATTCATCCCAGGGATGCGGGGATGGTTCAAAATTCATAAACCAGTAAATGTAATACATCATATATACAAAAGCAAAGGCAAAAATCACATGATCATATCAATAGGTGTGGAAAAAGCATTTGATAAGGTACAGCACCAATTCATGATAAAAACACTCAGCAAAGTGGGAGTACAGGGAGCATTCCTCAACATAATAAAGGCCATATACAAGAGACCTACAGCCAACATCATACTCAATGGGCAAAAACTAAAATCTTTTCCACTAAGGTCAGGAACAAGACGAGGTTGTCCACTTTCACCACTTCTATTCAATATAGTATTGGAAGTCTTAGCCACAGCGATTAGACAAGAAAAGGAAATAAAAGGCATCCAAATCAGAAAGGAGGAGACAAAACTATCACTGTTTGCAGATGACATGATAGTGTACACAGAAAATCCTATAGACTCGGCCAAAAAGCTGCTCGACCTAAATGAATTTGGCCAAACAGCCTGATACAAAGTCAATATCCAGAAATCAAAGGCATTTTTGTATACCAACAATGAAACAGCAGAAGCAGAAATCAAGAAAAAAATCCCATTCGATATAGCAAAAAGAAAAATAAAATACCTAGGAGTAAACCTAACCAAGGAGGTAAAAGACTTGTATGCAGAAAACTACACAGCACTGAAGAAAGAAATCAAGGAACACACAAACAAATGGAAGCATATGCTGTATTCATGGAGCAGAAGAATTAATATCATCAAAATGTCCATACTGCCCAAAGCAATTTACAAATTCAATGCAATACCTATTAAAGTACCAATGGCATATTTCACAGACATAGAACAAACACTTCAAAAATTTATATGGAACCATAAACAACCTCGAATAGCTGCAGCAATTTTGAGAAAGAAGAGCAAAGTAGGAGGGATCACAATACCTGATACCAAACTGTATTACAAGGCCTCTGTAATCACAACAGCCTGGTACTGGCATAAAAACAGATACATGGACCAGTGGAATAGAACAGAGAGCCCAGAAATAAACCCAAGTCTCTACAGTCAATTAATATTTGACAAAGGAGGCAGCAACATAAAATGGAGTAAAAATAGCCTCTTCAACAAGTGGTGCTGGGAGAACTGGACAGCTACGTGCAAAAAAATGAAACTCGAGCACCAACTTACACCATTACACAAAAATAAATTCAAGGTGGATAAAAGATTTAAATATAAGCTGTGACACCGTTAAAGTCCTAGAGGAGAACATAGGCAGGAAAATCTCAGATATTTCGTGCAGCATCATTTTTACTGATATGTCCCCTAAAGCAAGGGACATAAAGGAAAGAATAAACAAATGGGATCTCATCAAAATAAAAAGCTTCTGCATGGCTAAAGAAAACAGTATTAAAGTAAAAAGAGAACCGACTGTATGGGAAAACATTTGCCAATGATACCTCAGGCAAGGGTTTAATCTCCAAAATATATAAAGAACTTACATGACTCCACTGTAAGAAGACAAGCAACCCAATTAAAAAATGGGCAAAGGACTTGAACAGACACTTCTCCAAGGAGGACATACAGAGGATCCAGAGACACAAGCAAAGATGCTCAGTATCACTAGCTATCAGAGAGATGCAAATTAAAACCACAATGAGATACCACATCACACCAGTCAGAATGGCCATCGTAAACAAAGCAACAAGTGTTGGAGAGGTTGTGGAGAAAAGGGGACCCTAGTGCACTGTTGGTGGGATTGCAGACTGGTACAACCACTATGGAAAACGCTATGGATTTTTCTAAGAAAACTAAAAATGGATCTACCTTTTGACCCAACAATTCCACTGCTAGGATTATATCCTAAGAACCCTGAAACACCAATCCAAAAGAACCTATGCACCCCAGTGTTCATAGCAGCACAATTTACAATAGCCAAGTGTTGGAAGCAACCTAGGTGCCCATCAGTAAATGAATGGATAAAAAAACTATGGTATATTTACCCAATGGAATTCTATGCAGCAGAAAGAAAGGAGGAGCTCCTACCCTTTGTGACAGCATGGATGGAACTGGAGAGCATTATGTTAAGTGAAATAAGCCAGGCAGTGACAGACAAATACCGTATGATCTCACCTTTAACAGGAACCTAATCAACAAAACAAATAAGCATAATATAACCAAAGACACTGAAATTGAGAACAGGCTGACAGTCACCAGAGGGAAGAGGGGAGGGAATTTCAGGGGAAAAGGGGAAGGGTTTAGAGCAACAAATACAAAGGACGCATGGATAAAAACTAGAGGGGTGGAAATGGGAGGGAGGTGGGGAGGGCTGGGGCGTTGGGCTGGGATGGGAGTAAAAGACAGAAAACTGTACAAGAACAACAATTAAAATAAATTTGTAAATGGCAAAAAAGAAAAAAGAAATGGGCAAAGGAAGGGAACAGCAAGATCACAAGAAGTATACATCGCTTTTAAATGAAAAAAATGTGCCACTTCCAGGAAATGAAAATTAAAATACAGTGCAATACCATTTTTCACTTTTCAGACTGAAAGTTCAAAAGTTTTGATGCGATACTGAGCTGGAAAGGATGTGAAGGTCTGTAATATATTGATGTTGAGTGTAAATTGGTATAAGCTCTTTGAAAGTTAAGTTGATAATTCTGTTCAAATGTTAAATATATGTGCTGTTAGACTCAGCAATTTCACTTATAGAAATTAATTCTATAGATAATAACAACTTGTGCACAGATCTGTTACAAAACTATTTACTGCAGCCTTATTCTTAGTAACAAAAGGCAGTAACACAACCTAAATATCCATCAGAAGACTCTGTTAAATAAAAATAGTATATTTGTTACATTAGAACATTTGTGCAGGCATTAAAATGACCAAGGTATAGCTGTACATGTTGCTAAAGAACAATCTAGGATATGATGTTGAATGAAAACTAGCAAACTGTAGAAACAGTGTGTAGAATTGATACTATTAGTGCTCCTATTAAAGACTATTGGCTGGATATGCTTATAATTTCTCTGAAAGGATAAACTGCTTGTAGAAAGAGTAGGGGTCAGGGGTGAAAGGGAGATTTTTCATCATATAGTCTTTTTGTTCTCTTTTCATTAAAAAAAAATCATGTTGCATGTTTTTATACACAAATGCAGAGAAAGTTATTGTGGAATCTGCCGCCACCACTGCAGCTGTCGTGACCTGCCAGGACAGCTGTGTGGCCAAGCATCCCTAGGCATCACATGAGAAGCTGCTGACCACTCTATCCAGCCCTTGCCAAGTACGTCTCATTCTCCACACAGCCAGTGTGAGATCCCTGCAGGTACAAGGTAGGCACCATGGCCGAGAACTTCAGCTGCCACCACTGCAGTGACCCCCTGCAGGGGAAGAACTATGTGGAGAAGGATGACCACCGCTGCTGCATGGACTGCTTTGACAAGTTCTGCGCCAACACCTGTGTGGAGTGCCACAAGCGCATCAGCGCGAACTCCAAGGAGGTGTGCTACCAGAACTCCTATTGGCACAGCGCCTGCTTCTACTGTGCCAAGTGCCTGCACCCCTTGGTCAACGAGACCTTTGTGGCCAAGGACGACGAGATCCTGTGCAACAAGTGCAGCATGCTGGAGAGGTCCCTGACATGCAAGGGCTGCACAAAGCCCATCGTGGCTGGTGATCAGAATGTGGAGTACAAGGGGACTATCTGGCACCAAGACTGCTTCACCTGCAGTGGCTGCAAGCAAGTCATCGGGACTGGAAGCTTCTTCCCTAAAGGGGAGGACTTCTACTGCGTGACTTGCCATGAGGCCAAATTTGCCAAGCAGTGCGTGAAATGCAAGAAGACCATCACATCAGGAGGAGTCATGTACCAGGACCAGCCCTGGCATTCGGAGTGCTTTGTGTGTGCTAACTGCTCTAAGAAGCTGGCTGGGCAGCGTTTCACCACTGTGGAGGACAAGTATTACTGTGTGGATTGCTACAAGAACTTTGTGGCCAAGAAGTGTGCTGGGTGCAAGAACCCCATCACTGGGTTTGGTAAAGGCTCCAGTGTGGTGGCCTATGAAGGACAATCCTGGCACGACTACTGCTTCCATTGCAAAAATTGCTCCGAGAATCTGGCCAACAAGCGCTTTGTTTTCTATCAGGAGCAAGTGTATTGCCCTGAATGTGCCAAAAAAGTTGCAAAGTGACAGGATCTCCTATCCTGTAAAATGGAATTGAGTCTTGTTCCTTGTGTCCTCACCCTCTGCCCTGCACCATCCATAGGAAAAGAGCAGCCTTTGACCTCTTCAAAGTTGTTCCTTCTGTCTTTTCTCCCATTTTATAGTATTAAATAAGGGCACACGCTGATCAATCATTAGAATTTAGCAAAAAGCAACTCTGCAGCAAAGTTAGTTTTGTGAATGGCTGCAGTCAAAAAATGAACACTTAGATCGACTCCTCTGCATGTTTAACGTAGAGCAGAAAAGTGCTAACCATTTAGCTGTTTAGCGATGTAAGTGAGAAGCCTTAGAGGTCAAGTCCCCAGAGATGCCCTTCCCGGCTCAGCTGGGCCACCACATCTTCACACAACACAGAACAGCCGCAGGGGCTGCTCCAGCTCACTGCTCACTGTGTTCTGGGAGTAGAAAGAAAACTTACCAAAATGCCTGGTTTAACACCCTCATCAAAACCTCTTTTCTGTTCTTTTGTGCTTTTGATTCCCTAATAAGAATTTCCAGAAAATTAACATTTGAACTTAGCCATAATTCTAATATTTTATTTTTTGACCGAGAGGGCAAGGGAGGGAGAAAGAGAGGGAGACAAACACTGATGTGAGAGAGCTCCATCCGTCGGCTGCCTCTCATACACACCCCAACCAGGGACCAAACCCATAACCCAGGCACATGCGCTGAGTGACCTTCACTTTGCTGGATGACAGCCAACCAACGGAGCCACGCTGGCCAGGGCCTTGGCCGAGACTCTAAGCTGACCTTTTCCCCGTGCTCATGTGTGCGTTCCCCATGCGCCCTGTTTGCTGAACGTCCCCGACTTCCAAGCATGGGATGCGCAGGCCGTTCGGGAGGTGTAAACAGATCTAGAGAACGAGGCTGCTTCAGAAGAACAGCATCCCAGCGAATACTTCTAAAAACCAAACAAAACTAACCCAGATGTGTTTTTTTAACTAATACTTTTGTTTTAACTAATAGCAGCATAGCTAGGTTTGGAGACTTGCATGGAAGTATTTTAGGACCCCCACATGTTCCTACAGTTTTGAAATCATCCCCCAGAAGTAACCATAAAACTCTGGAGGGGCAGCTGAGCAGGTGCCAGGACTGTCACAACAGGGATGTGGCAAGTTGACTCCCTTGTAACACAGTTGTCGTTGGCTCTTTGTCCCAGTGTTAAAGAGGCCCTCCTACCCTGGCTGGCATAGCTCAGTGGCTTGAGCGCAGGCTGCAAGCCAAAGGGTCACAGGTTCGATTCTCAGTCAGGGCACATGCCTGGGTTGCGGGCCTCTCCCTTCCCTAGGACTGCTCCTCAAGAGCGGAGCTGCACCTCTGAGGGAGTGGGAGGTGCCATCCTCACAGGCAGATTTCCATGCAGTGCCCACCTGAGAGGTGAGAGCACCCGCCTCCTGTATTCCAGCTGCACTGTTACGCTACATAGTAGAACGAGACAATCTCCAAGTGAACAATGCATATTATTAACACTCTCTGGTTAGAGAAGCCAGTGCCTCGTTCCTACATTTTGTTGCTAGCTCTGATCCTTTAATGTTTCAGTGTATGCCTACACAAATGAAGCCCCATATAAAGAAAAATTTCTGTGGAACTTTCAATTTTTACTTTTTAAAAGTCGTGCTTCATTTATTTATTTATTAATCCTTATCCAAGAATATTTTCATTGATTTTAGAAAGAAAGGGACATTGATGTGAGAGAGAAACATCTGTCTGTTGCCACCCATACACTCCCCAGTCAGGGATCAAATGCACAACCTAGGTATGTGCCCCAATCAGGAATCGAACCCACAACCTTTTGGTATGTGGGATGATGACACTCCAATCAACTGAGCCACCTGGCCAGGCCCAAAAGCCGTATTAACAGTTTAAAGCGTCACTAAGTAATTCAAGGCAAAAATGAACCAATTCAGACTTAAAAAAAAAAAAAAAATCCACATTTCCCGTCTGACTACTACTTTGCCAGAATAGAGAATAGAGTGTGACTTCTAAAGAGGCAAGGAAAATTGGACTAAACATGAGGTAGGGTACCAGAAAAAAAGCTGGGCGATGTTTCTAAAACTGACATACCTAACGTTAACCTTGAAAAAATTGCCTTCTAGCCAGTGCACTATTCTCGAACTGTTAAACAAATGTCAGTGTTGCTGCCAGTATTCCATTCTCAGGTGAACTTTGGGGTCAGAATTGCTCTGTTTAAAGACATGGCCCAGGAAACTGAGTGCTAGACAGTAAGCATCTGTGGAAATCTTTTAAAAGTAGCAGTTCACATTGGAGCTGTTGGGGTCCAGTTTTAAATGGAAATTTACGCTGATGCCAAAAATTCTGCTGGAGGTAGAAGCAACTTCTAGAAAAACATTACTAGTAGAAATGAGCGTTACGGGGCCGAGGAATGGCCTAGAACCCCAGGGCACTGAACGGCTTGCTGGTTCTCTGGGAGTCGTCGTGACGCTTGGTGCATGTTGTTGGGCAGTTAGGAAGCCCTCGTCACTGTTGTAACGAGATCTTCTCTGGGCCCTGCCCACCACCCAACACATACTGCTTGTTTGGGAATGTGTCGTTTTTCTCTGCATCAGCGAAGAAAATCCCAAGACAGCCAACATAACAAGAATTGTTGGCAGTAGTACATTGCGAGACTCATTTTAAATCTTGGCCTTGAAATGAATCTCTCAGTACATGCTGAAACCTCAAAGGGTTTAATAACCAGACCTACATAGTACGTGTGACAGTTTATGCTCTGCGCTTGGTAAATGTCAGCTTGAACCTTCTATGTTGCAGGCACTGTTCTAGGCATGGGGCATGTAGCAGTGAACAAATACACAGAATCCCTCCCCTGCTGGAGTTTAGATCCTGACGAAACCTATGTGTCGTGATGTCGTGTGATGAGCACTGTGGAGGAAAACGGGGAGGGGGTAGTGCTGCATTTTCAGTGGAGGGGTCAGAGGCAGCCTCACTCAGCTGACAGTGGAGCAGAGGTCTGAAGAAAATGCTGGAGCAGGCCAGGCCCGAGCACCCAGGCAAAAAGTACCTGAGTGCAAAGGCCCTGAAACAGGTTTTTCTGGTATGTCCTAGAATCAACAAAAAAACCAGTGTGGTTGAAATGGAGTCAGAAAATGAACCAAAGGTCAAGGGCCACTTACTTAGACCGTATACCATGTTAAGGACGTTGACTTTTATTCTGAGGAGGGTTTTTGAGAGGAGTAGCATTTTAAAAGGACCCCCCACAAGTTGTTGTTTGGTGGTAGTCTTGTAGGAGACTTAAGGAGCAGATTTTGGTGGGTGGAGAGATCTGCAGCTTGGTTAGACATCTTAGTAAATACCAAGTTGGCAGTTGGATATTCAAATCTGGAGCTCAGGAGATACAAGGTGGTGATATGTGAGCATTTCAAGCCATGAGCCTGGAGGGGATGACCGAAGGAGTAAGTAGAGAAGAGGGAACTGCGGCAGATCCCCAAGGGAGAACCAGCGAAGGAGACAGGAGAAGCCGGTAAGGAAGAGGAAAAGCCAGGGAAGTATCTAGAACTGGGCTAATCCATAGTAGCTACCAGTCACTTTCGGCTATTTAAGTTATAACTGAAGTTTTAAATCCAGTTCCTCAGTCACATTAACCATATTCAAGGCTCATTTCATGTGGCTAGTGGCTACCGATTTGGGCCGCACAGATATGGAACATTTCCACCTTCCCTAAAGTTCTGTTGGGTGGTACTGATCAGAAGCCAACAGAAGAAATATCTCAAGGAGAGGGAGTATGTCAAAAACTGTTAACAAGTAATTTGAGGACCGAGACTTGACCAATAGATTTAGTTATGTGTAAGTTACTGGCCACCACTTGACAATAAAGCAGTTTTGGGGGGTGGGCAGCAAAATTGTATTCAGTATAAACTGGAGAAGAGGAATTGGAATCAGAAAATATAGACACCATGGTTTAATAGAGCTAGGAGATAAATTTCACCTTTCCCTCTTTACCAGAAGAGTGCTTTTAACTATTAAATAGTCATAGACCAAACTGTAATAATCAAACTTGGATAATTAATTCCTAAATAATAAAAAAAAATTAACTCTGCAATCATTACATTTGGAAATAATGCATTACTCCTATTGTAATTACTTTAATATTTATACTACCAAGGCAATAGTACCTTGAAAGATAGGGATGAACTGAGCATTTATTTACCAGACCTCAAAATACTAGAATCTGGCCCTAGCTGGTGTGGCTCAGTGGATAGAGAGCTGGACTGCAAAGCAAAGGGTCACTGGTTCAATTCCCAGTCAGGGCACATGCCTGAGTTGCAGGGCCAGGTCCCCAGTATGGGGCACTAGAGAGACAACCACACATTGATGTTTCTCTCCCTCTCTCTCCCTCCCTTCCCCCTCTCTAAAAATAAATAAAATCTTTTAAAAAATACTAGAATCTGAAGCATAAGACATAGTCTATTTCAACAAAAAGGAACTACTACTTTACAAGTGAAAAATTCACAAACCTTGCATTACATCAAACATTTGTAAAACAAAAAACATAATTTTCTTAAATCATTTCCAAACTCTCACTGCTTCAAGACTAACCAAATAAAACAAGAAACTGCTCAGTGATTTTCCTCAAATTATCTTTTTTTTTTTTTTTTTTTTTTTTGAGAAGCAGCATAGTGGAATGATAGAGCTAGAGAGCTGAAGCCACACATCCTGGGTTCAAATCCTGGCTCTTCCACTTACTTACTGTGTGACCACCAGCAAATTATTAATCCCTATGTGCTCATTTTCCTCTTCTATAAAATGGCACCAGTACCAGTACATTCCTGCCTCATAGGGCTATTGAGAAGAATGAATGTAAATCACTCCAAGCAGTGCCTGCAGCATGCATACTACGATGTTCCCTGACTTATAATGGTTACAGCTCAAACCCATCACGAATTGGAAATATCGGTCGCACATGCCTGGGTTGTGAGCCAGGTCCCAGAGTTGGGGTGTGCAAGAGGCAACCATGTTTCTCTCCTTCCCTTCCCCTCTCTAAACATAAATAAAAATCTTTTTAAATAAAATGTAAGTCAATAATGCATTTAACACACGTAACCTACTGAACCTCAGAGCTTAGCCTAGCCTACCTTAGACATGCTCAGCACACATCAGCCTACAGTTGGGCAAAATCACCTTACTGCCTGCTGCCCAGCATCACAAGAATTGTACTGCATAATGTTAGCCCAGAAAAAGGTGAAAACTCAAAGTACAGTTTCTACTGATCATATTGCTTTCATACCATCACAAAGTGGAAAAATCTTGTCGAACCATGGTAAGTCGGGGAATGTCTGGAATTAATTAGTACTAAAAAGATGCGAATGACTGGGCTATCTGACCCTCACAGAAACAGGTATTTCAAACCGCTGCTTATTTAGAAAATGCCATGTACTGTAGCAGAAGGTAAGTCATTTCAGGAACTAGACCTATGGAGGTAATAAAAGAAAGAAATGAGGCTAATTAGAGAAGAATCTGATCTTGCTGCTTTTGAGTTGCAAATGTACCTGCTTTATCTTTCAAGTAAAACATTGCTGTGGAATGTGTGGCCTTCCATTGTGTTCACATCAGTCCTGAAGTTTGAGGCTGCTAGAAACTTTTAGATTTTCAGTAGCTCATACAAACTGAGAAAAACCTTTCTCAGCCCTGACCAGTGTGGCTCAGTTGGTTGAGTGCTGGCCTGGAGACAGCAGGGTCACCAGTTCAATTCCCAGTCAGGGCACATGTCTGGATTGCAGGCAGTTGGGGGCTTGCGAGAGGCAACCACACATCCGATGTTTCTCTCTCTCCCTCTTTCTCCCTCCCTTCCCCTCTCTCTAAAAATAAATAAACAAAATCTTTAAAAATAAAAAAGGCATCAGATGCCTGGTTATACCTCTGGCTGTGCCACTTACCAGCTGTGACCTTTGGGAAATTACTTTCCCACCTCAGTGTTCTCATTTGTAAAACCTAGATAATTTTTACCTCATAGGGTTGTTATATTAAGTGGCTTAATTCATGTAAAGTTCTTAGAACAGGGCCCAACAGAGTAAGCACCAAAAAATGTTGATTATTAAAATCTGTCAGTGAAACATTTCCCTGGTATTAATGACATAACTGTATAAAAATATA
This sequence comes from Anoura caudifer, assembly GCA_004027475.1. Lineage (NCBI taxonomy): Eukaryota > Metazoa > Chordata > Mammalia > Chiroptera > Phyllostomidae > Anoura > Anoura caudifer. The sequence continues at coordinate 10,822 of PVKU01007181.1, forward strand.
TATCTTGGTCTCACCCAGAAAAAAAGAAAAACTCCTAAAATCTAATATTTCCATTTTTAGTTATTTGTATTGGTACCAGACATGAGGTAGTAAGTACAGATGCACAGGAAGAAGTACAAGGATCACATCTTCATGCAACTAACCTATCGCCTGAGGACCAGCCCTTAGGCTATAAAAGAATATCTGGATGATGACTTGATAGCATCCTTTAGAGAGCTATCACACTGCTGACAGGCACTGGACCAAATATTTTCATTGCACACCTTGTTTCCATATTCTATGTGTAAGTTAGATTTCTCAACATTCAAATATTTAGACTCTTCCCAAGATTTTTTAAAAAATCAGTACCATTAATAATGGTAGTTAATTAATAATGCTAGTAGCATTACCAAAAGGAGGAACAAATCCTGCATATCAAGAGAGCAATCACCTCAATAATTTTTATACCAATTTCTCACAAACATAAATAGTTGGCTTACAAAAGGATGAACTGGTATTTTAGTTTGAAGAATTTTAAAGCAAGCAAAGTAACTGTATAAAATTTAAATTTTATGACCATGTTTGGACCTTCTTACGTGTTAAACACAATAGAAATGTTCATATTCATTTTTCCCCCCAAAGAAAAAATTTCTGAACCATCACTATGTTTCACAGTAGAATAAAAATAACAGACATGATTTTACTTCCAAAATCTGAAGTCATCAACATGATTTTGTAGTATTGTATCTCAGGCTTTACCTAAAATTTCCTTATTATTCAGTTAAAGATAGCGCCCTAGTCACATTTTTAAAAAAGCCTCTGCCCCACCACAACTTCCTGAGATCTGTGGAAAAACTGCAGTCTTGTGATCAGGTTCCATATCGTTCTGGCAGTTTTGTAATCAAGAGGAAAAAACGGTGGCTGATTTTATGTGTCGATCAGTTGTAGTCTGCTGATCTGATTAGAAGCCTTGACAAATGCCTGATGGCGATTGCAAATAACTGCCAAGCATATGGGGATAATACAGTAGCCCACTGTTTTGGGGTCAGCTCTTGTACAAGAATAGAGAAACAAAAACATCTGTAAGTAAGGTATCAGAAAAATAATTGTCCAAAACCAAAATGGGAGGGAGAGTAACCGCGCTTTCAAGGAGTGTGTCCACGTGGTCCCTTCAAGGGGCTCATCTGGGTGCTGTTGAATGTGTTCCAAGGCCAGTCTGTTGTACGTCTCATTGATTTCAAACACGTAGTAAAATGCGGCAGCACTTGCTAACAGATACAATCCCACTCCAATCCATCCCATCCGCTGACGGAAATTCATCATTCTCCATGCTCTGTGCCTTCAAAGTTAAAAAATTAGAAGATACAGTTAGGGTCTAGTAATGCTGCGATAGCAACCATTCCAAATGTACTTCCTTTATTTGTAATGAGTTCTAAAATACCCTACTGCCGCATTTACAGTTTAAGACAAAAATCACATTTATTAAGACATATAAACAACGTACAGGTGGTTATTTTATGTAATAGTTATGAGGAATTATAAAAAGTTTCAGTATATACTGACTCTGCCTTTACGTGAATCCCACAGAATAAATCACGACAATCTGGCTTACAAAGGTCCAGTACGCCTTCCATTAAGAGACGGGAACTAAAGTGGTTTCCTACGGAACATTTCACTTTTACAGTTCAAATGCTTTCTGACTTAATAGTATTGCTTCAGACGTGAACACTTGGTTCTACAAGTCAAAGCAACGTCGGGGCCCCCAAGTCAAGACAGCAACTCTTAAACACTTACAATGGTCCCGATAATCTTCCTGTTCCCACGGCAAGCGTTAAAGAGTCACTCACTTCTGAATAATCGGGTAGCTTTGGCATGTCAGAGAAAGCCACCATAAAAGAAATCCCGGGGTCACCGGCTGGGAGAACGCTGAACGCGACCAGACTGGAGCACAAGCTAATTGTGATTAAGCACGGCGTGACTGCGGCGGGTCTCGCGGCGGATCGGCCCCTGTCGCTGTTCCCGGAGCCCCCAGCCTGTCACCCGGCCCAGCCGGGAGATTCCCTAGCCGACCCCGCCCCCTGTCACGCTGCAGCACCTGCGGGCCGCGACCAGGGCTGCGCAGACCGCGTCAGGCCCCGGCCTTTCTGCCTTGCAGCCCCGGGATCCCAGTGCCGGGCAGCGGCCACTGGCCGAGCCTGCAGAACTGGGCAGGCCCGGGATCTCACCTTCCTGTCCGGGTTGGCCCGCCCGCTCGCCGTCCCGGATGCTGCCACAGTCTGGACTTCCGGCTCGGCCCGGAAGCACGCTCGCCCCGCCCCGAGGAGCCTGCCCCCCGTGACGTCGGGGCGTGTCAGCCCCCGCGGCACCGCCTTCTCGAGAACAACACCCACCGCCCCAGGTGGGACGCGGGCTGCAGCTGTGGCGTGTCTGGGGGTGGGGCGCCCGTTCAGGTGGGCTGCTGTCGGCGCCAGGCCGCCCGTGGGCTCCTCCGCCTTGCCACGGGTGCCTCGCTCCGGGCTCTGATCACCCCATCGCCCTTCGCCGCGGAGAGAACCGCGCCGAAGAGGCGGTCCGCCATCCCCTCTCCGCGCCTCTGCACAGCCCCCGGTAGCCCTCTCCGGTTCCCGTCTGAGTGAGGGAGTGGCCGCCCTGCCTCTCCTCAGGCCTGGCGTCCCGGGAAGCGTCGGGAGCTGGCCCTGGCGCCTCAGCCGCTGGCGGTGGACACAGCCACCCGCAGCTAGATAACGGTGGGGCGCCCGAGGCGGAGGAGGGGGTTAGGCCCTTGGAAGACCTGTGTAGGGGGATGGATATGAACCCTCGGGAAGCGCTGTTGATTGCTGGTGTCCCCCGGACCTGTAAGGAGGCCGTGCGGGCCAGTTTAGCTCCCTTAGGTGAGAGGACAGATTGGCCGGGAGGCTCCCGAGGGACCGGAATAGGAATGTGGCCTTAATAGGGCTTGCTGAAGAGACTAGTTTTGCTCTGGTCCCGAAGGAGATACCTGGAAAAGGGAGTGCCTGGACAGTGATCTTTAAGCCCCCTGACCCAGATGATAAATTTTTAAGCAGATTAACTGAATTTTTAAGATTGGTTGAGTTGACCTGAGCTTTTGGGTATGGAAACGACCCTTCTGACTCAGACCAGGACATGGCCCCAGAAATAAGGGCCCACGTATTGGCACAGGCAGTAGATGAGGCTCTTCAGCCTGCCTCGCGGATACCGGAAATACGAGAAGCTGAGGGTATTCTCAGGCAGCGATCCTCCAGAACTGAAGAAGAATTTAAATCCTGGCTGGTTCATACTACTAAAATGATGAAGACGTGGCAGGTGTCAGATGCAGAGAAAAGAAGGCAATTGCCAGAGAGCCTTAGAGGCCCAGCATACGATGCCATTTGTGCCCTCAAGTTAAACGATCCTTTATTTTCAGCCCCTGAATGCCTGCAGGCTCTTGAGCAGTTTGGGGGGTTATTGATAATCCTAGGGATGTGCAGGTCAAATATCTGACCACTTACAGAAGGATGAAGAAAAACTGTGTCCACACTAAGGCTGGTAGAGAGAGGAGCAGTTGAGAGAAGCTGTGAATCAGGCCGCTGGGACCAAATCATTGCTGGAGCAGCCAGAGGGTGGGTGGGCTGGCCGCTGGCTTGTTGGAGTTGCCAGCGCTGATAAAGGATGAAGGTGCAGTTGAGAATGAGGCCCTTCTCCAGGCAGGACAGGAGTGGCATTTCACCTGAACGTTAGGAACACAGAAAGGGACAGTGACAAGCAGAGCAGGGAGGTAGAGCAATCCAAATACTTTAGTGATAGACATTGACCAAGCCCTACCTTGTGTTGCTAAGCAGGTAACTCATTTTTGTACAGTTCTCCATATAAATCCACTATCACTTCTGTGTGGGTCATGGACTAGGAAGGCCACGGTTCTGCACTGGTATGCATATATTTAAATGCACTCCTGTGGATTTTTTCTCATTCAGAGTTGTGCAGGTGGTCTGTCACTGCATGTGTAGTGCTCTGAGAGGGGCGCAGGGTCAGGCGCCCCTGCCGATCTGACCGTGCGGAGATGTCGGCTTGTGCGGTAACAGGTGCAGGTGCAGCTTGTCAGATGTGTGTATCGTGGTTTTTAGGGGTGTATTGCCCTCGATTTATCGGGAAGATTGGGGGCAGTGGTTAAGATAGTTTCTGTGTTAACCAGAATTTTTTTGATTCTGCATAGTCAAAACAAGAGGCAGAGCTAAATGCAGAGGTTAACTTTGCAGCTGCCATCTCTAACCCCAGATTCCCGATGTGTGTCATCAAAACATTTAGTTCTGAGCATCATTTTACTGGGTGGTATAAGATTACCGGTATGGACTTAAAAATAAAGGAGTGCTGATAAAATGAACTCTTTTATCCTTTTGGTTTATATCAGATTTCCAAAAGAGATTTTATTGAAGCAAAGGGTTCCAAACACTTGAATCTGAAAAGCACCGAATTTACGCAATCTTAGTCCCTGAGCGAGATTGCTGGAGGGAGCTGCTGCAGCACGCAGGATGAAACAAAGCAGCACAGAGATTCATGCCCGAGGACGTGGAGACACTGAGGCATCAGCGTGTTGATTAGAGGGGTTTCCCAGCTAGTAAGTGCAGGGGCTGGATTTACACTGAGGCAGTCTATTTCCAAAGTCCTTGCCCTTAGTCCCTTCTGTGATGCCTTGTTAAATTCTCATAGAAACCTGTGAGAAATGCCATCATAGCTCCTGTTTTGCAGATGAAGACTTGAGGCTCAGGGAGCCTCAGCCAGGTGCAAGGGCACGTGGTCTGACTCACAGGAGGTTTTCTCAAGGTGTTCTGACACGTGTATCCAGTAACCACGACGTCATTGTCAAAATGGCGATTGTGTTTATGAAGTCATGTGGAGTAATAATCTACGTTGTTTAAAAGCTATGTTTCAGCACAAACAACAAAACCCAAAAATACTATAACTAAGTTGTGTTAGAGTGATGGGGTTATAAGGATGCTTTAGGGTTTCTTTTTGTTTCCTAAGTGTGTTTTTTAATATATATTGTTAAAAGATTTTTATTTATTATTTAGAAAGAGGGGAAAGGAGGGAGAGAAACACTAATGTGTGGTTACCTCTTATGTGCCATCTACTGGGGACCTGGCCCACAACCCAGGCATGTGCCCTGACTGGGAATTGAACCAGCGACCCCCTGGTTTGCAGATCAGCACTCAATCCACTGAGCCACAGCAGCCAGGGTTGTGTTTTCAAAAATAAATATGCAAAGGAAGTGCTCAAAAAACAAAAGGAAGTTGGCATTTTTGGCATTTCAAAAGCACACAGGAACCAGCCTGAAAAAGCTTCCACTGGCAAAATCTACAATTAGCAACAAAATTGGATTATAATCCAAAATATAAATGTCTACAAGTTCATGCAGATAAAAATAAATGAATACTTCCGGCCAAGATGGAGGCATAGGTGGACACACTGTGCCTCCTCGCACAACCAAAATTAAGGACAACAAAGATTTAGAAATGAGAAAACAACCAGAACTCATAGAAAATTGAACTGTACAGAAGTCCAACAACGATTCATGGAGATCGGTAAGAGGGGTGGAGTTACGGCAGAAAAAAGTGGAGGTTGGCGGTCCCGGGTACACAGGCGCAGCGGCTAGCAGACCCTGGGCATGGGGTGGCATTGGGCAGACTCAGTTAGGCTGTGCAAGGCAGCTGGCTGACCAGGTGGTCCCACATTCATGGGCAGATAATCCAGGCGAAGGGGAAGTAGCAGAAGGGACTGGAATCTGAGAGAGAGCAGAGCAAGCGCCATTGTTCCCTCTCAGACCCCACCCCCACATACAGCATCACTACCCAGCAACTGGGCTGCCCCACCCTGGGGAACACCTAAGGCTCCACCCCTCAGTAACAGCCTTGACCAGACGAAAAACAAAACCCAAAAATGGCTCAAATGGAAGAACAAATCAAAGCCCCAGAGTCAATTCATCTAAGCAACCAAGAGATAGCCAACCTATCAGATGCACAGTTCAAAGCACTGGTGATCAGGATGCTCACAGAATTGGTTGATTTCACTCACAAATTAGATGAACAAATGAAGGCTACAATAAGTGAAATGAAGGAAAACGCGCAGGGAACCAATAGTGATGGGAGGAAAACTGGGACTCAAATCAATGGAAAGAAACAACCAAACAGAAAAGAATGAAGAAACAAGAATTCAAAAAAATGAGAGGTTAGGAACCTCTAGGACATCTTTAAACATCCCAACATTCTAATTATAGGGGTACCAGAAGGGGAAGAAGAAGAGGAACAAGTGGAAAACTTACTTGAACAAATAAAGGAGAACTTCCCCAATCTGGCAAAGGAAATAGTCTTCCAGGAAGTCCAGGAAGCTCAGAGAGTCCCAAAGAAGGTGGACCCAAGGAGGAACACACCAAGGCACATCATAATTATATTACCCAAGATTAAAATGAAGGAGAGAATTCTAGAAGCAGCAAGGGATAAGGGGACAGTCACCTACAAAGGAGTTCCCATCAGGCTGTCAGCTGATTTCTCAAAAGAGACCTTACAGGCAGGAAGGGGCTGGAAAGAGGTATTCCAAGTCATGAAAGCCAAGGACCTATATTCAAGATTGCTCTATCCAGCAAAGCTTTCATTTAGAATGGAAGGGCAGATAAAGTGCTTCTCAGATAAGGTCAAGTTAAAGGAGTTCATCATCACCAAGCCCTTATTATATGAAATGTTAAAGGGACTTATCTAAGAAAAAGAAGATAAAAAATACGACAGTAAAAAGACAGGAAACTCACAGATATTAACAACCACATCTAAAACAAAAGCAAACTAAGCAAATAAGTAGAACAGGAACAGAACCACAGAAATGGAGATCACATGGAGGGTTAGCAACAGAGGAGTGGGAGGAGGAGAGAGGGGGAAAAGGTACAGAGAATAAGTAGCATAGACGATGGATAGAAAATAGACAGGAGGAGGGCAAGAATAGTATGGGAAATGTAGAAGCTGAAGAACTTATGACACATGGACATGAACTAAAGGGGGGAATGTGGTTGGGAGGGGGTGTGCAGGGGAGAGGGGAATGATGGGGGAGAAGCGGGGCAACTGTAATAGCATAATCAATAAAATGTATTTTTAAAAGTAAATGAATAAATAAATATGGGAGAAAAGTCAGATTTTACTCACAGGAGAGTTTCAAATCATTGTTGTGGATACTGCCCCCTTTGGAAGGTGGAGTTTATTCCCTTCCACCCTTCAGTGTGGGCTGAATTTAAGAATAGTGTGTGGGTTTGGCACTGGCGACTGGGAACTGGAAGTCATGGAGGAAGAGCTGCTGGGCACCCAGTGCACTCACTTGACCCTTTGTGGATCTTCTGGCAGCTGGGCCTTGGCAGGATGTACTGGAGGGCCCAGCCAAGACCTTTTGCACACTGGGGAGTGGAGGGGCTCCTGGCCGTGTTCACTGTCCTGGGAGCTGCGGGGGAGGCAAGTAGGTCGAACCAGTTGTTGGTCTGTGACCGGAGTGAAGTGGGTGTTATCAAACCAGCCTGAGTCAAGAAAAAAAAAAAAAAAATTGGTGTGAATAGGAATAGCATATGGAAAGGAAAAGTAGGAGCTTTTCAATGGAGGAACCCAGCAAGGGCTAGCGTGGCTAGGTGGCCAGGGTTGATTTAACATCAGTGATCAGTCATGCGGACAGCATCTCCCTCGTGCTGGATGATGGCGGGGCACTTCACCTCTGCTCTTCTTCCTCAAAACCCATAGCCCTGTCCATTCATGAGAAAACACCAGGCAAACCCAGACTGAGGGACGTCCTACAGAACACCTGACCAGCACTCCTGAAGACCACGGAAAACAAGAAAAGACTGAGAACCCAGCACAGACCAGAGCAGACTAAGGACAGAAGGTGACTAAATGTGATGTGGCATTCTGGAAGGTATTTTGGAGAAGATAAAGGACAGGACATTAGTGGGAAAGTGGGATCTGAATATAGTCTGGACTTTGGCTGATAGTAATACATCAGTGTTGGTTTCTTGGAGATGACAAATGTACCTTGGTAATGGAAGGTGCTATGGGGCAATTAGGTGAGTATACAACAACTCTACTATCTTTATAACTTTCCTGTACAACTAAAACTATTCTAAAATGAAATATCCACTGAGATACATGATGTGGACACTGGCTAGCAGTGTCCGTGTCATTATGGATGAAATAAAACATACACACGGACTACTGAGTCTGGTGGAGGAAAAAGGATGACAGCGTGGCTTTTCTCTCAAGGGGAGCAAAAGTCACATTACAAGATGGTCCTCCCTCACTATGCCCTGGTTACAACAAAAGGAGCCAATGCCCCTAATCACATCACAGAAGAAGCATATTAGCAAATGAAAAGGCAAAAGTGGTTGAGCCACTTACACTGCTCCCTGCAAGGTTTAGCACTTGCAGGGTGATGGAGTTTTCAGCAAAAGCAAGCCTCAGAGCAGCCTAGGTATACTGCAAATCTGATTACCCACGAGAGAACCTATCTGTTCTCTCATGGGTAATCAGGGTGTGGATCCTGTGCATCTCCGAGTGGGAGCTGGGCCCATGCCATGCAGAAGGGTCTGCCACGGATACATACATAGATACTCAGATACTATGTAGGGGATGCCAGCCAGTGAAGTGAGTAGGAAGTGGGTAACCAGAGGGCCGCGGCTTTCCTAAACATGGTTCTTCATCTACCCACCGCTAGGTGGCGGTAAGTGCTCAAGGCAGGCCTTGGCCAGGCCAAAGCAGGGAAAAGGATTATTTCTTACATAAGTGGCATCCTCTCTGCCCCCACCTCCCCAAACACTGGAAAATTTTCTTAAGCCTTTATGTGGAAAAATATCCACTCACTCAATGAAGAGCAGTGACTTCCTTTCTCGGTCCATGACACTCCTAGAATCTTGTAATTAGCTTGTCAGAGAGGCCTGGCCTTGGCAAATGGACTGATCTGTCTATACAAGTGAGAACATTCTTAGCAATTCTGCTTCACTCCCTGCCAGAGCATTTCATAACACTGGAAACTAGATGGTTTTAGAGATTAGCTTCTGAAAGCCTTTTATTTCAAAGAGAATGACATTTAGGTCGAAAGTACTCTTCAGCCATCTTGGGTTTCCCACACGCCCTCCTGCCTCTGCTACCAGCAAGCCTAACTCTGCTTTTAGAGGTGTTTGTTTACTTTTCTTTCTTTTTTAAAAGAAGATTTTTTAAATTTATTTTTAGAGAGAAGGGGAGGGAGGGAGAAAGAGAGCGAGAGAAACATTGATATTCAAGAGAAATAGCAATTGGTTGCCTTTTGCATGTCCCCAACCCGGGACCTGACCCGCAACCTAGGCACATGGCCTGACCCAACTCGAACCAGTACCTTTAGGTTTACAGGGTGGCACCCAGCCCACTGAGCCACACTGGCCAGGGCTGAGTTGTTAATTTTCTTTTGCACTTGTGGATTACCATATAAACTGGACCAGTTTATTAAATAATTTAATTCAATATAAAGTAGGGTTTCTTAGTCAAATCCTGAGAGGTAAACTGGGAGTCAGAAGGGTGGTCTAAATTAGTAGAATATTGCAGAGGAGCCAAGTGAGGCACAGAGAAGGTGAGTGGCTTGCTCAAGACACACAGCCAGTTAGTGACAGAGCCAAACTTGAACCCAAATCGGAGCCTCGCTTGCTCCGTGACATGTTGCTTGCTCTGTGACATGAAGTAAAAGGCACTTATTCCTCTTGGACTTCAGTGTACTTATCTACTAAATCGATGGTCCCTTTTAGATTTAAAACTGTGTGACTCAAAATATCCTTGAATATCCTTTATTTATGGATATCCTTATTTGAATATCCTTAATTTAAAAACTGACTCTAAGTTCTTTACATGCCTAATATTTGTCACTTAACATGTATTCCCAAATATTATCAGGATCTCTTCGGATGAGTGTGCTTTCTCACTAGATTATGTTCCCCATGATGGCAAGGTATATTATATCCCCGTATAAGCCCAACCTGGTGTTCTACACTTGAAAGGTAATAGATATTTCTTAACTAATTAGTAGTACTCCGGTGTTCCTTATTATATATAATAATAATCATGGCTATCATTTGTTAAGCTTTTCTGAAGTGTCAGGGATGTTGCCAAATGCTTTACGTATATTACTTCATTTAATTTTTAACTGCCAGCCTTGTGGGTGTATCACTATTCCTAATTTCAAGTAAGGAAACAGACCTTTGGACGGGGAGAGTGGCTTGCCCTGAGTCACGCAGCTAGAGCGACAAAGAGCTGTCAGGTCCCAGAGCCAGCGCCGTAGCCTGTGCCTGACAGCTTCTGAACAGACTGGTCCGAGGGTGGGTCTGCAGGCGCGAACACCGTCATTGCTGAGCCCTTGTCTGACCGTACAGCCTGAAGCCCTGTCTGCCCCCGCTCCCTGCTGTCTCCCCCCAAAATAAAGAACGCAACCCGGCCTGTGCTGCCCATGCTGTCAGCCCCCACCTAACAACGGGGGCCCTCTTCCTCCTGGGTGTCTAAAGCCAGATTTGTTCGCCCACTTTACAGAGCTGTGAATTTCCTGGGAAACCCAGTCCCCACCGGAGGGGAGGGTTGTAAATCTCCATTAGCTAAGGTGATTCTGTACCCTGTCCAAATCACTTGTTTGAAGCATGGGCAAGTTATGCAGTTCTATCCAGTGAAATGTAAGCAGCTATTTTTTTTTTATATCTTTGTTTGTGGGAGCATGGTTCTGCTGCCAGAATGCCTCAGTTCAGATTCCGGCCTCACCATTTTCTGCCTGTCTTCCACAAGTTTATTAACGCTTCCTGGGCTTCAGTTTCTTCAACCGAAAATGGGGATAATAATGGCACTTCCTAATAGGGTTATCGTGAAAACCAAATGAATGAATAATGTCAAGTTCAGAGAACTGTACCTGCTACCTACTAAGTACTCAACAAACAGCTATTGTATTTGATCTCTATTGCTGCGCAGCAAATTACCGCGAAACTTAGTGGCTGAAAACAAATAGTCATTATCCCTCCATTCCTTTGAATCAAAAACCGGAGATCAACTGAACTGGGAGGCTCGGGTTCTCTGACAGACAACCACAGAGGTGTCAGCCAGGGCTGTGGCCGCTCTGGGAGATCTTCCAAGCTCGCCCACGCCCACGAGGCCTCCGCACAGGCACAGGCTGCCTCCTGACAGGGAGCTGGTTTCCACCGGAAACCAGCAATCGAGAGAAAGTGAGAGAACACCCAAGCCGGAAGTATCTTTTTATAGTCTTATCTCAAAGGTGACATCCCATTACTTCTGTCCTATTCTCCTCCTTAGAAGCAAGTCAATAAATCCAGCCCAAGAGAAGGAGATTACACCAGGGTGTGAATTCCAGGTGTGAATCTCTGGAGGCATGAGAATCTGTGAAGGCCATCTGGGAGGCCGCCATGCCAGCCGCTATTTTATGCATAGCTAAAACAAGTCTGTAGTTTTGTTACTTCTGCTTGGTATTTAAGTAATGAAATTCCTTTATTAGCCCTGGCTGGTGTGGCTCAGTGGATTGAGCACTGGCCTACAAACTAAAAGGGTCACAGTTTCAATTCCCCGTCAGGGCACATGCCTGGATTGTAGGCCAGGTCCCCAGTAGAGGGTGTTTGAAAGGCAACCGTACGTTAATGTTTCTCCCCCTCTCTTTCTCCCTCCCTTCCCCTCTGTCTTAAAATAAATAAAATCTTTTTTTTTAAAGTAAAGTGTTTTTTTTTTTAATTCTTCCATTAGATCCAGGTTAAAAGAAAAAAAAAAAAAACCTCTCCATGTATCACAGGGTTATTTTGTCCATTCCACAGGCTGCCATGGGTCCTTGTAGATTTTACAACCAGCTTACGTTCAGCTTTTTAGACTACAGGCATAATTACCTCCTCAGCTTCCCTCGACTCCAAGCAGTAAATGCCCAGCTGCTTCTCGGTTTCCTGTTCCCTTCTGATCTTGCCTCCCACCCCTCTGAATGCCCTTTAAGGAGAAGCAACAACTCACAGCCCCTGACACCCCCATCCTCCTGGGGGGGGGGGGGTAGAAGACTTACCAACCTCCTACCAACCAGCTCTGGCTTCTCAGAAACTATACCTTCAATGTGCAACAAAAGCTTTTAAAATGTGCCTTCCTTTTATCTCATGTATGCCATTTATAGAAATGTATTCTAAGAACTAAGTAAGGATGTTCACAAAGAATGGGCTAAAAGAGGTTTCCTTGCAATACTTTTTATCATTGTGGAAAAAAATGTAACTTTATAAATGCCTAAACAGTAAGTGATAGATTGAGTAAACTATGCCGTGCCCAAAGGGCTATGTAGTCATTAAAACAAACTTTGTAGTCATTAAAACAAAATTGTATTGGGTGAAACAATATGTGCTTGCCATTTTGGTAAGTCAGACTAGGTGCATTTTGGTAATTTCATATGGTTCAACCTAACAGAAGGATTTGTTTTGGCATGGAAACAGGTGTATAACCTACTGTTGAGTGACAAAAGCAGAGCATGATGGTATTTATGGAATGATCTCATTTGTGTGTTTACTAATGCCCATAAATATATTTGTAAAGAAAAAGTTGGAAAAACATACACCAAATGTTAACTAACAGTAGTTATCTTTGGGTGGCGGAATTATGAGCAATTTTATCCTTTTTAAAAAAAAATGAAGTTTCTGCTCTTCTCCAGTGAATACTTCCTATTAGTATAACGTTTACAGATTCTTGAATAAAAATAAAACAAACCATAAGAGATGAATTCCAAAGGCAAACCCTAGTCTCTTATTTTTTATTAGTAATTTATAATCATCACGCAAAGCAGGGGCTAAGCAGCTTCTGCAAAGAGAGTACGTGTCCCCAGTGGAGCTTGTGGGAGGGGATCTGTCCTGGACCAGGAGACTGGCCCTGCCTGGGACGCTCAAAAGACAGACTCTCTCTCCGAGTGACAGATCCCCATTGGAGACGGGTTGAGACCAGAGCAAGTAAAGACATATGCAGGCTCCCCAGGGTGTCTGACTAGATAGAAGCTGCTGAAGCAGGAGCTCCATTCCTGGGCTCCCTCTTCCAGCCTTTCTGTTGGATTTTATTTATTTATTTATTTATTTATTTTTTAGAGAGAGAGAGAGAAAGAAGAAAAAAACATCAATTTGTTCCACTTACTTATGCATTCATTGGTTGATTCTTGTATGTGCCCTGACTGGGGATCGAACCCACAACCTTGGCATATCAGGAGGACACTCTAACCAAATGAGTTACCTGACCAGATCCTCTGTTGAATTTTAAATTGTTACAGCTTTACATTCCGAGCACTCATTCATGTTGTGTGGTTATTCCATTTTTATTGGTTTTCACTCTTGGCTGTATGACTGTTACTACCCATTAACTATTACTACCTAATTACCCCGCAATGTAGTGGTTTAAAACAACAGTAATCCTTTATCATCCCCCACGATGTCTTTGGGTCAGGAATTGAGGCAGGGCTTGGGATGGCTTGCCTGTGACATGCTGCCAGGGGCCTCAGCTAGGCGACTCTAAGGCAGCGGGAGTAGAACCGCCGGAAGCCTGGCCACGCACTTGCTTGCCACCGGCGCTGGGGTCAGCTCAGGGGCTAGCTGGGGCGTGCTGCCTGCCAGAACGCAGCATTTTGTCTGCCAGGCCTTTCATGTGGCCTGGACTTCCTTGTAACACAGCGGCGGGGCTCCAAGGGCAAACATGCCGGGGGTCAGGCAGACGCTGGATCCTTTTTTATGACCCAGCTCCAGAAGTCACATAGCATTGCTTCTGCTGCTCTCCTGGCTCGCCGCCGGGCAGGCACAGCCCCGCCCCCACCCCGACCTACGGAAGAGCACAGGCCCCACCGCAGGCAGCCCGCTCTGAGAAGAGCGCATGGACTGGGACACACGGGTAACTGGAAAAGGCAGCCTGTCTCAGTGGCTCATTTTCCTTTCTGACCACTCTTGGTTATCAATTCCTGCTTTTTCGTCTGTTTGATTTTACTTTGCTGTTTTAGTTTTCTATTGTTCCCTCCCTGCCTGTTGCTCTTCCCTCCAGTCCGACCCATCTCTTGGGTAAGGCACCTGGGCGGCTGTCCGAGCCGCTCACCTGCAGGGAAACCATGGGGTCTGTGTCTTCGGATGTTCCTGTCCCATTGATAGATAGCCCCATGTCCAGGTTTCCTTCTTTCTGTTTGTTTTGTTCTCTTTCCTTTTTTTTCTTTACCTTTTCATTTGTTTGTTCTCTTTTTCCTGTTGGAAACTTTTCTCGAGTGAGTCTGAGAAAATGTGGATTCTCAAAAGTGTGAGGCTCCTTAGCTATCAATTATCATCTTTCTCTTTTTTTTAATAGAGGGGGAAAGGGAAGGAGAGAGAGAAGAAGAAGAGAAACATTGATGTGAACATCAGTTGGTTGCCTCTTGCACACGTGACCAGGGACCGAACCCGCAGCCCAGTCATGTGCCCTGACCAGGAATCCAGCTGGCTTTGGGTTGTGAGACAATGCCCAACTCACTGAGCCACACTGGTCCGGGCTCGGTTCTCATCTTAACGCAGGGCGTGAAATAGCTGATGGAACTCAAGTTGTCACAGGTAGGGCTAGAGACCTCACCACAGGATGACAGAGCAGCAGGTCAGCTTTTTGGATGGGAGACCCCTAATATCAGTAGCTAAGGTCTTCTTTCTCACATGGTTGGTTTTCTCTGGGGAATGACCCTTTTGTCTCCTGCCCCGGGTGACGAGCCCAACTACTGCCATTTTAGGAGCCAGATGGGAAACAGGCCCTGGGTGGCTCTTGGGATGCAGACTGTCCTCACTTGTCAGGAGCCTCACCTGCACCCCACACTGTGTCTCACATCCCTGAGTCAGGAGCATCTCTGCTTCAAGTTCAACTTGCCCAGAGACTGAACCTGCTATCTCTTGCCAAGGCAGGCATTTGGGGCTGGGCTGGGGCCCCGGGCATCCGTCCTACAGCTCCTTATATTTGGCTTTCAGCAAACTCCCTGCATGTCCCCTGGGGCCACTATAACAAAGTACCACAGACATGGCTGCTTAAAACAATAAAAACATTTCCTCATAAGTCTGGGGGCCCGAAGGCCAAAACCAGTTCCATTGGCCCCAAATCAGGGTGCGGGCAGGGCCGCACTCCCTCTGGGAGGGAAGAGCCGTTCCTTGCCTCCAAAGCTGTGGTGGCTACTGGCATTCCTTGGCTTGCGGTCTCATCAGTCCAATCTTTAAGGCCGCAGCTTGTAGATCTCCTGCTGCCCCATTTTTCACACAGCCTTTTCCTCTGCACCTGAGTCAAGTCCCCCTCTGCCTTCCTTTTCTGACGGCACGTGATTACATTTCAGACCCATCCGGATAATCCAGGATAATCTCTCCTCCTCAAGATGCGTAATCACATCCGCAAAGTCCCTTTTTCCAAGTACGGGTGCGTTCACAGTTTCCAGGGATTAGCACCTGACATCTTTGGGGTCATTATGCAGCCTGTTACACCGCCCCTCTTCGGTCCCAGGGCCTGGCACACCGTCTGGAAGCTCTGTGAAGGGTGCAGACTTGCTTTCAGTTGCCCCCGTCTCAGGAATTTACAGTGTCGCTTCCTCTGCTCTCCTAGGGTCAGTACCAGTTCTTCTAAGCTTCTCCATGTTCCAAAAATGTGTTGACACCTTGCAGTGGTCTGAATGTTTGTCTCCCCCAACCACAAATTTATATATGTTGAAGTCCTAACCTCCAAAGGTGGTGACATTAGGAGGTGGGGCCATCGGGAGACAATTAAATCAGAAAGGTAAATCCCCCATGAGTGGGATTAGTGCCCTTGTGAAAGGGACCCCAGAGAGACCCCCAGCCCTTTCCACCATGTAGGGATATGGGAAGTCTTTGCCCCGGAAGAGGTTCCTCGCCCAGTACGCTGACACCCTGATCTTGGGCTTCCGGCCTCCGGAACAATCAGAAATGCCTTCCTGTTGCTTACACCCCAGCTGTGGCGCTTTGCTGTGCTGCCCGAACAGACCGAGGCGCATCTCTCTTCGGCAGTCGGTGCAGCCCCTCCTCCTTCTAATAGGCTTCCATTGGCTTCTGTTCTTGACTGTCGTTTTGGATGAGTGTCAGGTGGAAATAGAGATAAACATGTGTGTTTAACAGACAGTGTTTAACCAAATATTTCTCCATGGGTTTAAAATATTTTTACAAATAGTTTTATTGCTTCTTTCACTTGTTACAATATTATATGCATGTTTTAAAAATAGTCCTGTACTAAGAGCAAGCAGAGAGGCCGCTAGAAATCACACTGCTTACCTAAAGGCAATGGTCAAAATTTGAGTCTACCATTATATTTTTTTAATGTGTGGACATATTTTTTCCTTCTATTGATTCTAGAGAGAGGAGAAAGGAGGGAGAAGGAGAGAGAGTGAAACATTAATTGGCTGCCTCTTGCACACATCCCAACCAAGAAACAAACCCACAACCCAGGCATGTGCCCTGATGGGGAATCGAACTGGCGACCTTCTGGTTTGTAGGACAACTCTCAACCAACTGAGCCACATGGGCCAGGGCACCCATATATTTTTAAAGCATATCCCAAACATCATGGCATTTGTCTCTATGTACCTCAGTACCTACCTCTTAAAAATAGCCCCGTTCTACCCTAGCCGGGTAGTTCAGTTGGAATGGCGGACCACCCCCTACCTGCTCTGGAACTGGGACTCTGAAAACCACACCCCAGATTCCTGGGCCAGCCCATCGAGAGAAAGACAGGGAGGAAGAGGGAAGGGACACCTTCCCTGCTGCTGGGCGCTTCTGTCCGCGTGTCTCAGCAACAGCGCTCAGCTCCAGGCTCCAGATTCCTTCAGCTCCTGGAACATGCTCCATTGTGCCCTCTCACACGGACCACCAGTGGTGTCTCCCCAGTGGGGTGACGGGTGACTGGGGTGTCCCCAGTGACTGTGCCAGGTTGGGGGCCTCCAGCTTCGAGACCTCCTCCAACCCTGGCTGCTGGGTGGCCAGGCGTGCCCTACAGCCCTCAGGGGTCCTGGAGCAGTTCAGAGAGGCATCCTTACACTGAATGGTCACAGCAGGACAGAATAGTCATGTGACGTCGCTGAGTGCTGTCCCCACTGGGCAGTTCCTGTGAGTCCCTGACTCTGTCCTGGGTGCAGATGACAGAGGTGTCTGTATTTAGAGTTTCTGGGCAGAAGCCAGGGAGGTTCCATCACAGCCTGGGCCCCTCTGTCTCCCACACAGTCCCCCCACCCCAACCCCTCTGCACAAAAGCCCTGTTCTTTTTTCTTCCTGGTGGACACTATGGGCCCCTCAAATCAGACACGAAATCATTACCCATCAAACAACTGGTTTCTCTGCCTCCAAGGGGTGGAGGGACTCATTCCCCATCTGCTACGGGGAAGAGGAGGAAAACATTTGGGAACATTTGCACAGGGGTATGTGTTCCCTTCCTGGTTGGGGCTGAATCCTTCCAAGGCAGAGAAAAAAGGGAGAAAAACAAAGCTGTTAAATTTCCATATTTAAAAAGTTCATATGCTGCGTCAGCTTTTAAACTAAAATAAACTAAAAACCACAAACAGAAAGTCATGAACTTCAAATTTCCATCTTCAGTCAACCTGATGGGTGATATTTTACTGAAACTGAATCACTGGGAATCACTGGTGTGTGGTTTAGTAAGAGAAGGATGTAGTCTCAATATTTTTGTTTTTTTGGAGGGGCGATAATGGACCATTATTTGAGCCATAGATATTATCATTGTTAATTTTTATTTTGAATAATAAACCCCTCTTTAAGTACCTGTCCATTTTCTAACAAGCCAAATAATTTAATCATGCACCCCCCAGATATAATACAGAAAACATTTAAGTCGTATTTAGTGAAACTTCTTTATTGTTTATTTATACCATACTTCATGCTAATACCTATCGTCGCGAGTTGGATGGGAAGGAGGCGGGAAATGCGAAATCCATCATCTTGCAGAACCGCACGGTTCCCTCACCTTCCTCCTCCATTTGAACTCTGGTGGAGCACTTGCCTGGGATGATACTGCGCACCGATTTGTCTGC
Organism: Anoura caudifer; assembly: GCA_004027475.1. Classification (NCBI taxonomy): domain Eukaryota; kingdom Metazoa; phylum Chordata; class Mammalia; order Chiroptera; family Phyllostomidae; genus Anoura; species Anoura caudifer. Next base: position 28,867 of record PVKU01007181.1, read on the forward strand.
CATGAGCGTGGGAAACTTAATCCAAATGGGAAAGCAGGTTTTAAAGTTGTGAAACAGCACTTGGTTCTGGGGTGATCATCCAGATGATCCAAAAATGAAAACACAACATTTAAAACTTATGATAGAACTCATAGACCCTCAGGAATCTGCCTACGTACCTGCCCCCCAAAAATCGCCGCCCCTGAGTTACGTGGGGAGAGGATTAGAAACAAAGAGATTGTTCGGTGGCCACATGCGTGGGGCCTGGAGGTATCCAAGCTGACCTGCAGAAATAGTGCAGGAAGACTCCAATAGATGGAAGGAAGGAGGGATGAATTTCCAAGCACAAGCGTAGATACCTCCTCCAGGAAGCCTGATACAATCCTGGCCAGAGTGGGACTCCTGGAAGTTAACAACATAAGATTGCCTCTCCACAGTGTTTCCTTAAAACTTGAGGTGCAAACTTCTCAAAAAAGGTTAAAAATGAGTGCAGTGTGAAAAACAAAACAAAACAATGAACAATGCTTTCCTCTGGAAAGTAGGAAGGAGGCAGTCAGGGACCTTCCTTTGCACCCTAGTACGCTTTATAGATTGTTAACAGAGGCATGTATAATTTATTTTAGAATTCATTTTGTTAAACAATGAAGAGTGCTGCAACTCTCTAAGGCTAACACCGTGCAGAACAAATGGTAGCTATGCATCTTGGATTTTCTGGCTCAGCATCAAAGTCTGTTCTTTTGGTGAAGTGTTGTCTCCCCTGATTATGTGTCAGATTCGTCACAGAAAATTCAGAAAACACAGTTGAGTGGGTAGGAACCAAAGAAATTCCCACTACTCAGACATAATCACCATTAACATTTTTTAAAGAATTAGTTCAATTATCCCTGGCTGGTGTGGCTCAGTGGATTGAATGCTGGCCTGTGAACCAAAGGGTTGCCGGTTTGATTCCCAGTCAGGCAGGGCTCATGCCTGGGTTGCAGGCCAGGTCCCCAGTGGGGTCGTGTGAAAGGCAACCACACATTGATGTTTCTCTCCCTTTCTTTGTTTCTTTCCCCCTCTCTCTAAAAATAAATAAATAAAATCTTTAAAAAACAGAATTTGTTCAGTTCTAATTTTTAGAATTAGTTGGTTCACTGTCATAATAAATGACATAGAATTAAACAGAATAGCCCTGACCAGTGTGGCTCAGTTGGTTGGGCATCGTCCTGCAAAGTGAAAGGCTTGATTCCCGGGCAGGGCACACGCCTGGGTTGCAGATTCAGACCCCAGGAGGGACACGTACGAGAGGCAACCACTTGATGTTTCTCTCTCACATCAGTGTTTCTCTTCCTCTTTCTCCCTCCCTTCCCCTCTCTCTAAAAAATGAAAAATAAAATAAAATCTTTAAAACAGAATAACGTTAGCACTTAAAGTGTTTTTCACAGTAATGATGCAAAATTCTTAATTTCTGTGGGTCTTTCACTATTTAATATCTTTTTATTTGTTTAATTTTTTCAATTGCAGCTTATATTCAATATTACTCTGTATTAGCTTCAGATGCACAGGATAGCGGTTAGAGAATCATGTACTTTGACCATTAACTTTGGGATTTCTCTACACTTCTCTGACATGTAAATTTCCTTCATGGAAGACAGTTGTAAGCTACACTTTGAGTGAAACTGAGTAGTTCTTTTTTTTCTTCAAGTGACATTAGGACATAAGCATTTCCTGTCATCCAGTAAAGCCCAGGTGAGCACTAACATTGGAAAATATATTTTGAGGGGAGGGAGAGGAGGGTAAAGGGGGTCAATTATATCGTGATGGAAGGAGACTTGACTTTGGGTGGTGAACACCCACTGCAATATACAGATGATGTATTATAGAAGGGTACACTTGAAACCTATATATGCTTCATAACCAATGTCACCCAGGTAAATTTAATAAAATTTAAAAATAGGTTGCAAAAAATAATGTACATTTTATGCCATTAACTTTTTAACATAATATTTTTAATTCTATTTTATTGATTATTCTATTAAAACTATCCTTATTTTTCCCCTTTGCCCCCCTCCACCCAGGGTCCCCCACTCCCTCAGGCACTCCTCCCACTATTGTTCATGTCCATGGTTCATGCGTGTAAGTTCTTTGGCTGCTCCATTTCCTATCTGTACTTCACAACCCCATGCCTATTCTGTAACTGCCTACTTGTACTTCTTAATCCCCTCACCTCTTCACCCATCCCCCACACTCTGCTCCTACCTGACTGCAGTCAAAACACTCTCCGTATCCATGATTCTGTCTCTATTCTCTTGTTTGTTTAGTTTGTTTTTCAGATTCAACTGTTGAAAGATATGTATTTATTGCCATTTTATTGTCCCTAGTTTTGATCTTCTTTTTCTTAAATAAGTCCCTCTAACATTTCATATAATAATGGTTTGGTGATGAAATCCTTTATTTTCTTGTCTGCAAAATTCTTTATCTGCCCTTTGATTCTAAATGAGAGCTTTGTTGGGTAGAGCAGTCTCTGTTGTAAGTTCTTGCTTTTCATGACTTTGAATATTTCTTGACAATCCCTTCTGGCCTGCAGAGTTTCTTTTGAGAAATCAGCTGATAGTCTTATGGGAACTCCCCTGTGGGTAACTAACTGATTTTCTCCTGCTGCTTTTAAGATTCTCTCTTTATCTTTAACCTTTGGCATTTTAATTATGATGTGTCCTGGAGTGGTCTTCTTTGCATCCATCTTGTTTGGGACTCACTGTGCTTGCTGGACTTGCATGTCTATTTCCTTCACCAAATCAGGGAAGTTTTCTTTCATTATTTTGTCAGGTAGATTTCAAATTTCTTGCTCTTTGTCTTCTTCTAGCACCCCTATGATGTGAATGTTGGACTTCTTGAAGTTATCCCAGAGGCTGGTTATACTATCTTCATTTTTTTATTCTTTTTTCCTCTTATTGTTCTGTGTGGTTGCTTTTTGCTTCCTTTTTTAAAAAAATATATTTTATTGATTATGCTATTACAATTGTCCCACTTCCCCCCTCCACTCCCCTCCACCCTGCAGACCCCCTCCTACCCACATTACCCCCCTTTAGTTCATGTCCATGGGTCATACATATAAGCTCTTTGGCGTCTACATTTCCTATACTATTCTTACCCTCCCCCTTTCTATTTTCTACCTACCATCTATGCTATTTACTCTCTGTACCTTTTTCCCTCTCTCTGTCCCTCCCACTCCCTTGTTGATAACCCTCTATGTAATCTCCATTTCTGTGTTTCTGTTCCTGTTCTAGCTGTTTGCTTAGTTTGCTTTTGTTTTAGGTGTGGTTAATATCTGAGTTTGCTGTCTTTTTACTGTAATATTTTTTATCTTCTTTTTCTTAGATAATTCCCTTTAACATTTCATATAATAAGGGCTTGGTGATGATGAACTCCTTTAACTTGACCTTATTGGAGAAGCACTTTATCTACCCTTCTATCCTAAATGAAAGCTTTGCTGGATAGAGCATTCTTGGATGTAGGTCCTTGCCTTTCATGACTTGGAATACTTCTTTCCCAGCCCCTTCTTGCCTGTAAGGTCTCTTTTGAGAAATCAGCTGACAGTCCCTGATAGGCACTCCTTTGTAGGTGACTGCCTCCTGCTTCTAGGATTTTCTCCTTAATTTTAATTTTGGGTAATGTAATGATGATGTGCCTTGGTGTGTTCATCCTTGGGTCCATCTTCTTTGGCACTCTCTGAGCTTCCTGGACTTCCTGGAATTCTATTTCCTTTGCCAGATTGGGGAAGTTCTCCTTTATTATTTGTTCAAATAAGTTTTCCACTTGTTGCTCTTCCTCTTCTCCTTCTGGCACCCTATAATTCGGATGCTGGAACGTTTAAAGATGTCCTGGAGGTTCCTAACCCTCTCCTCATTTTTTTGAATTCTTGTTTCTTCATTCTTGTCTGGTTGGATGTTTCTTTCTTCCTTCTGGTCCACACCATTGATCTGAGTCCCAGTTTCCTTCCCATCACTATTGGTTCCCTGTACATTTTCCTTTATTTCATTTAGCGTAGCCTTCATTTTTTCATCTAATTTGCGACTAAATTCAACCAATTCTGTGAGTATTCCAATTACCAGTGTTTTGAACTGTGCATCTGATAGGTTGGCTCTCTCTTCATTGGTTAGTTGTATCTTTTATGGAACTTTGATCTGTTCTTTCACTTGGGCCATTTTTTTTTGTCTTGATGTGCGTGTTATGTAGTGAGGGGCGGAGCCTTAGGTATTCACCAGGGCAGGGCAACCCATGTGGCTGCGTTGTGATGCTGTTTGTGGGGGAGGGGTCCAAGAGGGAACAATGGCACTTGGTCTGCTCTCTCTCGGATTTCAGTCACTTCCCCCACTTCCCATAAGCAGATTGGGCCCTTCTGGTGCTGATTCCCAAGTGGGTGGGTTTGTGTACATTCTAGAACCCTGTGGGTCTCTCCAATGAACTCTCCTGTAGGGCTGGGAGTTTCTCCCATGGCTGCTTCAACCCCCACAGGTATGTTCAATTGGTGGTTTGAGTATTTCCCCGAGCTGGGGCCCTGGGTTGTGCAGTTCGTCCTGCTCCCCAGTTGTTTCTCCCGGTTTATCTGCAAGTGAATGTGGGACCACCTGGTCTGCAATCCAGCACCTCGGGTCTGTCCACTGCTGCCTTGCCTTGAATGCTCTCCACCCAGCTGCCTGTCTCCGCCCCTCCTACTGGTCTGGATGAACGTTTCTTCTTTAACTCCTTGGTTGCCGGACTTCCATACAGTTCAGTTTTCTGTCAGTTCTGTTTTTTTTTTTTTTTAATTTTAAACTGTTGTTGTCATTCTTGGTTGTGTGAGGAGGCATGGTGTGTCTACCTGTGCCTCCATCATGGCCGGAAGTCCTGCTTTTTGCTTCCTTATGTTCCAAATCATTGATTTAATTCTTGGCTTCATCTGCTCTACTGTTGTCTCCCTGTAAATTGTTCTTTATTTCACTTAGTGAATCCTTCATTTCTGACTGGATCTTGTTTATGCTGTTGAGGTCCTCACTAAGTTCCTTGAGCAAACTTATAACCAGTGTTTTGAACTCTGCATCTGATGGATTGCTTATCTCCATTTTGTTTAGCTCTTTTTCCTGGAGTTTAGATCTGTTCTTTCATTTGGGCCATGTTTCTTTGTCTCCTTGTTTTGGCAGCTTCCCTGTGTTTGTTCCTATGTATTAGGTAGAGGTGCTACGACTCCCTGTCTTGGTAGCGTGGCCTAATGTAGTAGGTGTCCCATGGGGTCCCCTATCACAGCCTCCCCTATCACCCAAGCTAGGTACTTGAGGTGCACCCTTTGCATGGGCTGAGTACACTCTCCTCTTGTAGTTGAGCCTTGGTTGCTGTTGGCAGGTCAATGGGAGGAATTTACCCAGGCTAGTCAGGGGCAAGGCTTGGCTGTGACTACTGACCACTAACCTCCACCCTCCATGGAGGATCTGCTGTGCAGGGGTAGGGTGGTGATGCTCCAACATGGTCTGTAACTCTCCACTGGGTGCACTGGCCCTGGAGTTTCCCGGGTGGTGTAGGCCAAGGTCAGCCCCCACCTGTGTTCAGCTGGGGCCACCCTGCCTAAGCTATAGAGCAATCTGAGATGGCTGCTACTGGTGCTGGGCTTCGAGATTCCCAGGTGAAGCCAAGCTGTGAATCTTGGCTGGCTGCTGATAGTACGGGGGCCTGGGGCTCACTGAGGCCAGCTGTTGCTTGTTTGAGAGAATTTAGGAATCATGAGCTAAAACCAGCCATTCATATGGAAAAGCAGCATGAGTGGGCCCATAAGTTGGGTGGGGCAGAGTCTCTGGGGATCTCCAAGACAGGTCAAACAGTTCAAGCCTGATTGATAGAGTCTTAGATATGGCACCAGGTTGATGGCTGTATGGGAGGAGGGTTAGCACCTTGATGCCAAACACTTCAGTTCCTCCCTGTGTACCACTGGTGCCTTTCAAGCTCCATGGTGCTGGAGCTCAGAGGCAGAGCGTCTGAGTAGGTGAGTTCTTATGTGGGTTCTTTTTCAAAAAAAAATTTTTTTTAATTATATTTTATTGTTTATGGTATTAAAGTTGTCCTGATTTTTCCCCCTTTGCCCCCTTCCACCCAGGGTCCTCTACTCCTCAGGCAATCCCCCCACTATTGTTCATGTCCATGGGTCATGCATAGAAGTTCTTTGGCTGCTCCATTTCCTATACTGTATTTTACATCCTCATGGCTACTTTGTACCTACTTATTTGTACTTCTTAATCCCCTCACCTGTTCACCCATTCTCCCCCTACCCCCTCGCATCTGGCAACCTTCCAGTAACTAACTTCTTTTCTCTTTATCTTTATGCTTTGGCCTTTTAATAATGATGTATCTTGGAGTGGGCCTCTTTGCATCCATCATAATTGGGATTCTCTGTGCTTCCTGGATTTGCATGTGTATTTCCTTCCATGTGTGGGTTCTTTAAGAAGAACTGCTTGGGGCTCAAGCAGTTTCTTCCCCTGACTTAATCCCCATTGGTTTTTGCAGCCAGAAGTTGTGGGGACTTATATTCCTGGCACTGGCACCCTGGGCTGGGGGGCCTGCTGTGGAGTTTGGATTCCTGGCTCCCAAGATTTCCCTCCCAAATTTTTATCCACCACACGTGGATGTGGGACCAGCCTGTTCTGCGCCCTCCTACCAGTCTGGATGGATTCTTGAATTCCATAGTTGTCAGACTCCCATTCAACTTGATTTCTGACCGTTCTGAGTGATGGTTGTTCTATATTTTAGTTGTGATTTTGATGTGGTTGCACAGAGAGGTGAGCCATGCTTACCTACCACCATTAACTTTTCAGAAGGAAGGGATGCTGAATTTACAGTAAACGTAAACACAATTTAATGACCTAGTTATCTTTTGGGGTGTGTTCCATGAATAAGCACCTCATTGAATTAGGAGAATAGATCCTTTTTTAAATAAAGAAAATCTATTTTGGAGATTGTCTTTATCAATATATTACCTAAATTTTAAAAAGTCTTTTTGTTTGAAGATCATCAGTCTCACAGGAAGTTGCGACCATAGCACAGAGCGTCCGGTCTATTTTTACCCAGCGACCTCCAGTGGTGACACCGACGTAACGAAGGACAATATCACAACCAGGAAACCGACATGGGGACAGTCTACGGGCCTTATTCAGATTTCACCAGTTTTTTCCTGCACTGGTATGTGTGACGACCTCAAATTTATCAGTAAAGGTAGAGAAACGTAAGGCTCCGACTGGGTCGGCGTTTACCCAAGATGCACGCCTGGTGACGCTGGCCAAGGAGCCCAGGTCTGTCTGTCAAGAAGCCCGCACTCTTCTCTCTCTCGGAGGGGTGGAAGGAGCAGCGGGACCCAAAAAGTAAGAAATGGCGACTGAAACACTGTGCATTTAAACTGCAACATTGTCGGAGGGTTGGTTTTAGTGACCAGGAGAGCCACGCCCAGTCCTGACACTAACGGGGGAGGCTGGGCAAACTGTTACGTTTCTATCTGCTTCAGAGTCCTATTCATAAAGGGGGGTGACCCGCACAGCCCCCGCAACCCCAGCCAAGGCTGTTTGTAATATAGACACAGTGCCCGCAGAAAGAAAAGTTCATTTTACACACACACACACTCACACGCAATGCTGTCTGGTCACGCCGGCAGGAAGGGCAGCTGGGATGAAGCGCCGGAAGGAAGCCGGTCGCTGGGATGGCGATGATGTGAATTTCCATGTCAGCCTTCAGCGGAGTGACAGAGTGACAGCTGCGTGGTAGCACCGCGCCACAGTGGTTGGGTGCTGTGCTCTGAGAAGCGCAGCTCCAGCTTTAGAGATTTTCCTCTGGGTAAATCATTCTTGAGTTATCGAATTGTAAATGATGCAAGTCTCTGGAAACCCGTCATCCTCATTGAGTGTGAGTGATGGGACTGCGATGCCTCGGGGATCAGCTCCGCTGGAAAGCAAGCCCTGCCCTCCCGGCCTGTCCCAGAAACCAGTTCGCTCCAGGGTGCGAGAGAAGAAACGGACAGTTGCTTTTAAAGTTGTATTTTATTAACTATGCTATTACGGTTGTCCTGATTTTCACCCTGTGGCCCCCCTCCGCCCTGCACCCCCTATTCCCTCAAGCAATCCCCCGCATTGTTCATGTCCATGGGTCAAGTGTGTAGGGAAACAAACAGTTTTTTAAGCTCCCCTTTGCTCTAGGTTGTGCTTATCGGCCTTCTCTTATTTAATCCCCACAGTTCTACCGGGTTCTGTTATTTAGCCATCCACTCCCACAGCGGATCTTTTATCAGTGTCTTTTACTTCCTTCAACAGATGAGGAAACTGAGCCTCGGAGAGGTTAAGTAACTTGCCCAAGACCCCACAGCTGGTGGTCTGTAGAGCTAGGATTTGACCCTGGGTCAGCTTGACACCAAAAGCTGCTTAGTTCCTGTGCACCAGGGTGCCCCTAAGCTATGCTCCTGCTGTTATTTCTGCCACCAGAAGTCTGGCGGGAGTAAGCAGATGCCTGTCTGTGATAAGGGTGGAGGGAAGGTATTTCTCAATGAGGTATCGTTGCTCTTTCATAAACTGCTTCAGTTTTTGGACTGGATGATTTTGAAGATTACTTAGGTGGATGCAGTCACACCTTCTCTCCAGACATAATGTCACTACCCGTGGTTCACGCAGCCGAGGCATGTCCATCAGTGAACGCCTCCACTGGTGATTCACTTGTGAGATTTCATTTTAGCTGAGTCCACAGCCTCTTCATTCCGTGGAGTCAAGGAGAGGTTGATGCAGTCAGGACAGAAAGGGCAGATGCCTCCCAGTTGTCTGGGAGATTGTAATGCCACTTCTTCACCCAACCTCCAAACACAGACGAGGAGCTAAAAGCATGAGATGCTGGATAATTTGCTCATTGCCACATGGCAGGCCAGCACCTGCCTTGTAAAACAGTGTCATTCTGAAAGTAGAGTGGCTGTGTTCTTGATTAAAATGAAAATAGAAATGCAATTCAATTTCCTATGTATGATTTTAGAGGACATACATACCATGTTTTTCTTTTCAAAATGTTTTTACATCTGTTATCTTAATTTCTCTGTGCACAACCTCCCTGTCTTGAACAAATGTTTATTATAGCACTTACGCCCTGTGGTTAATGTTTAGTGTGTGTGTCTGTCTCTCCTGCTGGTTTATAACTTTGTTTAGGGAAGAGACCCTGCCACATTTTAAGCATCTACAACACCCTAGCACTTAACAAGGTATTAGCTAGGGCTTGTTTCCTTGTGAAAAATAGAAACCCACTAGATGCAATTTAAGCAAAAAGGGGGCTTTGTTTTGAGGAACCCCAGGGCAGGGGTGCAGCTGTGTCGCGGAGGAACAGAAATCAAGTTCTCTCATGGGTCTGCATCTCTTGCATCTGTCCCATCAACACCTCCTTTCTGCAGGGTGTCTTCCACTGCTCCCTGGTCCTCTAGGCTGAAACCCTGGCTGTCAGCATCTCCTAATAGATGTGCAACTAGTCCAGCCCTGTGCTGAAAGCTTTATCATGCTCTGGTCCCAATCTGCCCCATCTCCAGGCATCAAGACTCTGATTGGTCCAGCCTTGGTGACCTCTAGTCCAATCAACTGTGGCCAGAGGGGTGTGCTCCAACAGTAGATGGAGGTTGTTCCTATGGTAACTGCAAGGTGCTGGCTGGAAGGAAGAAGGCCCAGTTCCCTGAGAAAGGGGGGAAGGGGTGGGGCAACCAATGCAATTGGTTGGGGCTGTGTCCTTGCATATACTCGGTGCTCCATAAATGCTTACTGATCTGCCTTTCTCTAAATGCTGCAGGATGTTGGCCTTCTTATGGTTCCCCAAACACACTCCCATCTCCTGTCTTCTCTTCCCAGGGGCTCTTCCCCACCTGCACCCCCTCGCGCTGGCGAACTCCTGCTCCTTCAGGTCTGCATTTGGATTCACCACCTTTTCAGATAGCCTTTCCTCACCACCTTCCTGTTCTGTTTCTTCCAAAGAGTCACCGCTGGGTAGTTATTTGTTTCGTTCTGGTCTTCTTCCCCAAACACTGTAAGGGCTAGTGTTCCCAAAGTCTCTATGAGCCATATGGACAACTTGGGGACAGTTGGGGAGTTTATCCCCCTTAGGCAAAACGTGAAGCACTGGGAGGTGTGACAAGTGATCAGTTTTCACCCTTCTTCCCTCCTCAGACTGTCCTGAGGTGAACTCCATGTGGCTTTTGTGAGGAGGGCCCTACCAGGTGGAGCATCCTCGTGTTGACAGCGGCTCCTCGCCCCCCCTTCCGTCTCTCATCTCCGCCCTTGGGGATCACACTCCCTTATGAAGTCGTAGCAAATAGGCCTTCGCCCCAGGTCCCCCTTTTTGGCGGACCCCAGCTCAGTGAGCAACTAGCTGGCATACATAAAAAGGAAGTGTCCGGGCTTTTGTGGAATCGCAGTGTTTAAACAATGTCAGCAACCCCGCTTGCCTCCAGCTCCGGGCTCTGCTTTCGTCCACTCTGCCTTCATTCTCATTCAGGCTTTCCCCGGACGGAGGCAAGGTGCCCGGCAGCTCCAGAATGCCTCTTTCTGGGTGGTTTCAGTCAAAGTCCAGCTATAGAGTGGGTTCTTGACTTCGTGCAGGAAATGTTTCACAACGTGAGTCCAGGTGACTACGAGGGTACATTTATTAAAGCTGGGGACAGTGAAACAAGGAAGGGCTCAGCGTAGAAGAAGCAACAGGAGAGCCTGGGCGGGGCTGCCTGAGCTCCCTGGGAGTCGGAGAAAAGGGGGCCTGGGGACAGGCTCAGGGGATCCGCCTGGGACACGCTGCCAGCTGCACATTGCCTGAGAGTCTAGGAGACACGTGCCTGTGAAGAAAGGAGTGGGGTGGGGTGTGGGGAGAAGAAAGGAAAGGGGGTGCCCTGACTGCTCCCAGAGGGAAGGCACCTGCCCTGGGTCCTTTGGAGGCTTTTATCTCTCTCTTGCTGAAGGGGATCTTCGGGGAGGTGGTGGGGAGAGCGGATCTCAGTGGAATACTCATCAGCTCCCCAGGTGTGCCCTTTCAGGGTCACGGTCTGCTCTGATTGGTTAGGGCCAGGGCAGGGGGTCATTGCCGTCACTGCAGCTGGTCCTGATGTCACCCACCTGGTTTTGCTGCTTTTCTGGGCCTGGAGCCGAAATACAACTGCCATCTCCAGGGAGGAAAGGCCAGGGGAGAAGAGGTTGCCCTGGGGCCAAGGTCCTTGTTTTCCCGGTTTTGCCCCCGCCAGGTGCTCAGGCCTTCCAGCCACCCGGTCGCCCTCTGCCCCCCCCCCCCGCCACCCCCCTCCCCGCTGTAAATGGCTGGGCCACTGTGTTTGACTATTTGTCTCAGTTCCACTGTTCCACTTGTCAAGGAATTTTCCCGGCTTCTCCCTGTCCTGTCTCAACAAAACTAACAGTGTCCTCAGCCCTTCTCCCGCCTGGCCCGTCCGAACAGCCATATGCTGTCTCCTCCTGGCCAGCTCAAGCCCTGGCCACACCGAGCTCCGTTCCCCACTCATGTCCTGCACTTTCTGGTCTACGGCTCTGCATGTGACGCTGCAAGAATGACCTGCCTTGTTCGCCTTTCCTTGTCTCTGCTTGGCGAATTCATCTTTTGAGATGCACCTTGAATATCACCTGTGCTGGTCATCTCTGGCTGTGTAACAAATTACCCCCAAACTTTGTGGCTTAAATCAGCATGTATTTATTACCGCCCACGTTGGTGAGGGTCAGCGAGCTACGCGTGGACTCAGGGTCTCTCAGGAGGTTGCCCTCGAGCTGCTGGCAGGCCTGCAGTCTGCCTCACCTGAAGGCTTGACTAGGGCCAGAGGGTCCATTTTCAAGCTCACGCGCATGGCTGTTGGCAGAAGGCTTCAGTTCTCTGCCATGTGGGCCTTTTCATGGGGCTGCTCGTGATATGGCAGCTGGCTTCCTCCAGAGTATGTGGTTCAAGAGAATGAACCTCCACCACCCCACTACCACCACCATTAAAAAGAGAAGAAAATAAGAGAGAGAATGAGTATACTCAAGACGGACAGAAGCCTCAGTTTTTTACACCCTAATTGCAGAACTTTCATGTCATCACTTCTATATTATCCACACAAACCAACCCTGGTGCCCTGTGGGAGGCACGGCATGGGGGTATGAATGCCAGCAGGTAAGGGGCACTGGGGCCACCTTGGAGGCCGCGACCACATGTCCCCGAGGTGGTCCTCAGGGCATTGGTACCCTGAACACGCTTCTTGCAAGGCTTTTTCCATTTTGCATTATGGATGCCTTGTCTCAATCCCAGATTACAGACTCTTCGAGGGCAGCAACTGAATCTTATCCACCTTTCCCTTTGGTTCTAGCTCTGCGTGGTGTCTAATACAGACACTGTATTCCATAAATGTCAAATTAAGACTTGGGGTAGTAAACATACAATACAACATACAGATGATGTATTGTAGAATTGTACCCTTGAAACCTATATAATTTTATTAACCAATGTCACCCCAATCGATTCAATAAAAAAGAAAAGAATACTGAGTGCATCACTCAATGAATACATACTTGAATGAATTAGCGACTGATTCAGTGGGTCAGCAGATATTTCAAAAGACAAGACAAGATAACATGGACTGTTCTATGATTAATTTCCCTGATTTTCTGCTGGCTAAGACACCTAAGGAGTTGGTTGCTCAGACCTTGCTTCCTTTTTCTCTGGCGACTTCTCCTTCCCTACCACCCTGCGGTTACAGCATCAGGGAACTTGGTTGCTATCTTGGTATAACGAAATCCTATTCCCTTGCCACAGCTGATTGGACCAGGGCTAGGCACCTGACCCAAGCTGGGCCAATTGGACTTCTTCTCCAGGGAGTCGGAAATTGGAACTAAGAGAGGTCAAGCTGCAGTCTGGCTGCTTTCTTGTCCAGACAGAGACGGGCGACTGGAAGCTCTTGGCAATAGCAATTCTTTGCTGCAGGCCTGGGGAGCAGAGGAAGTCAATCTGCCACAAGAGAGGAAAAGAATGCAGAGGAATGAATGAAGAGGGAGAGGAAGGGCAGGTTGCGAAAGCATGATCCGAGAGCCAGCTGCACCTCCGGCTGGGTTCCCGTAAAGTACCTTTATGCTCTTAGGACAACTGGGGTTTACGCAACGGTGTATGGGAGCTGGCTCACCCTGGTTCATGAAAACCAATTATATGTATTTCGTCAATGACATCACATCAGTAGTGTGAAATAGGCCGTGGTGGCTGTATTTACACCACAGAAACTGGCCAAAGCTGCAAACCAGGGACCCCCATTGAGGGCTGGTTATTAAACGTTTGCAAGACTGAAACATCTACCGGGCAAACGCCCACTCCTGCTCCACAGCCCAGGACCTCCCTTGGCAGAAGCCTCCGCTGGTGTTTGCGGAAAGCTGGTTTTCTGTGTACTCAAGGTGCCTAGGAAACCCCATGTGACAATCCAGAACTCTGAGGGTTACAGGACATAAGTCAAGGGTGAACTAGACGCCCCAACTAGACAATAACTGCTGACTGCCCCGGGGTGAAGTCCAGGCTAGCTGGTGTGGCAGGCTGGCCCCCTGCATCTCCAGGCCCCTTCCTGCCAGCCCCTCCCCTGCACTCTCCTCCCACACCATCCCACACCCTGACCCCCTCAACCTCCAGCCCAGAGGCTCTGTCTGCCTCACGAGCCGCCAGTCAGCTGGAGAATCCGACGAAGATCCACGGGCCTTCTCCCGAGCGGAACCGCACCCAGACACAGAAACACTTGTGTGAGATTCACGGACCAGACACCTTCTCTCTGAAGACTTTCTGACCCCCACATCCTGTGCACCCCTGCTCTCCCCCAAACATTCTCTATCTCTGTACCTTCAGCATTTTCAAATTGAGTCTTTTTTTTTTTTTTTTTTTTTTAAGCCTACAGCACCTGGTATTCCCAGGCTGCCTCCCATCCAAGTACCAACCAGGTTCCACCCCACTTAGCTTCCGAGATCAGACGGGACTGGGCGCGTTCAGGGTGGTAGGGCCGTAGACTGTTTTTGAGCCTTTTGCTCCACTGGGAGCTTCTCTGGGGAAGCACCTAGCTTGGTCCTATTCCTGAGTGCATGGGTGACAGCTGACTGGGTGTGTCCTGACACCCCGGCTCTAATCGTGAGATCAGGGTGTAACCGCAGACACCGCCTCTGTTTGAGCATGGAGCGTCACTGAGGATGACATCAACACTGCTGAAGGGAGAAGATGCCACCCAAGGGTGGGCCACGACACACACAGAAAATGCAGTGCGGGGATCACCGTATATTCCCAGCACCGAGAGATGAGCAGTGGCTGGCAGAGGGGGAAGGCGCCTCAGGCATGGCACCATGGACGGAAGCGGCACTTCGGGGTCCCAGGAATCTAGGTTCAGAGTCTAGCTCTGTCCCCAATGGCCTGTGACCAGGAGCAAGTCGCTTTGCTTCTCTGAGGCTCAGTTTCCACACCTGTCAAAATTGATTTATTGAGTCACTGTTAAGGTTCCAAGAGACAAAAGAATAAAAAAAAAAAAAAAGAAAAGAAAGAAAGTTTAAAGGAGACAGTACCGGGACAAAGGAGATGGTTGATAACAGTTCATTTCGCCCTTTCCTGCTGGTCACACACAACAGAACTCAACTCTCTGTTCAACCAAAGCAAAACAAGCCATTTGTTCCTAAGAGTGGCAGAGACTGCTTATTGCCCCCCAGTTTCCATTAGTCTCTTTCTTACATGGTAAAATAATTTTTAGCCAAGGTGCATAGTTGCTCAGCTAACACTACATTTTTCTCCCCAGCCTCCCTTGCAGATTGGCATAGCCTGGTGACTATGTTCTAGAGGGTGGGGATGTGACCAGAAGTGACATGTACAACTTCTAGGTCATGTCCTAAGAGGAAGGCGCATACTCACCACTTCTCCTGTCCTGTCTCAGCTGGAACAGTGATGTGCAGGCAGGAGGTAGAGCAGCCATATTGGTCTATGAGGTAAAGAATATTGATGCTGTAGAGAAACGAGATAGAGAAAGTCTGGCTTCAGCTGGTGTGGCTCAGTGGACTGAGTGGCAGCCTATGAACCAAAGGGTATGATTCCCTGTCAGGGCACATGCCTGAGTTGCAGGCCAGGTCCCCAGCTGGGGGCATGTGAGAGGCAACTGACTGATGTTTCTCTCTTTCTCTTTCTCCTTCCCTTCCCCTCTCTGAAAATAAATAAATAAAATCTTTAAGAAAAAGAAAGAAGGAAAGAAAGTCTGGGTCATTAATGACTTAGCAGAAGAGAGGCACCATATGAGCCTAAATGCTCAGAGTTTGAAGCCCAAGAGAGTTAAACTTATACTTGTTTAGTCACTGTCAGTATTTGGGTTTTCTTGTGGCAGCTACACCTGTACTCTGATGCTCAAGGTTACAGACCGAATGTCTGTGTCCCCCTAAAACTCCTGTGTTCGCTCCTAACTCCAGCAGATGGCAATGGAGGTGGGGCCTTTGGGAGGTGATTAGGTCATGAGTGTTCACAATGGGATTGGTGCCCTGACAAACGAGACCCAAGAGAGTCCCCTTGCCCCTTCCACCATGTGAGGACTCCGTGGGGGCACCGCAAAGGGGCACTGGCCAGGAACAGAATCGGCTGGCACCTTCCTCTTATACTTCCCAACCTCCAGAACTGTAAGAATATATTTGCTCATGAGACACCCATTTGATGGTGTTTTCGTTATAACGCTGAACAGACTAAGACACTTATTAAACCATTAAGGAGCTCATAGCATCCAAAAAAAGAGCCAGACAAATGCTTAGATTGTTTTGGCCTTGACCATCCAGAGCTCGTTCTGTCGGCTCTTGTGTTGCTTTGATATACACGCATCATTTTGCTTCGGTTTTTATTTTTTTAATTGATTTTAGAGAGAGAGAAAGAGAGGATGGGGGAGATAAAGGGGAGAGAGAGAGAAGAGAGAGAGAGAGAGAAACATCGATTTGCTGTTCCGCTTCATGCGCTCATTGGTTGATTCGTGTATGTGCCCTGACCGGGGATCAAACCTGCAACCTTGGAGTATCAGGATGATGCTCTAACTAACTGAGCTACCTGGCCAGGGCCATCATTTTGTTTTTTGATTATTTCCTTACATTTGGCACAGATGTCCCCGGGTCATCTGGTCATTTCCATGGCCCAGTCTTGGAATCAGCCGTTTCAAGAATGAGTTTTAGTTTTTTTTTCATGGGGAAAGGTAATTAGAAACCACAATCCGTGTGCTAGGTGTGCTCACTGAGCTGCCACTGCTTCTAGGCTTCCCAGCAGACAGAACCAGGAAATAGATGTGTGTGCACATGCATACGTGAGTTTGTGTGTGTGGATCAGCTGTACACGTAATATCACCTTCTGTATCTCCATGTATCTAAAACCAGCAGTTCATACTAACATCTCAAATTCTAATTCAACACACAGGCTTTACTCCAGTCATTCCCCGTTTGCATGGGAAGTCACTCCCTCCTCTGGCCGTGAGAAGCTGCATCCCGTTGTCCTCACTGTCTCCACGCTTGTTCAGCCCCCGGTCCCTCCTCAGGGCTGGCCCTGCCATGTCCTCAGCCTGACCAAGGGGAGCGGGAGACCAGAGGCACATTTTAAAATGATATCCACCCCTTTACTTCGCCCTGCTCACCACGCAGCCCCTCCTTAAGATTTGGCTTTGCATTTATCTTGCTTACAGGCACCAGATGAACTGATCTCCTAGAGAAGATATTTCCTCCTCATCCCTGGGCTGCAGGGAAGCTGGGGTGGATTTGCCTTCTGCTTGAGAAGAGAAGGTGCTGGTTAAAGGGGCTGCACTGCAGGACACCTTCGAAAGAGGACACTGGAGGCATGGTCCTGGGTGCTTGCTTGTTGAGCACCAGCTCTGGGGGAGGGGTCCTGTCTCTACTGTGGAGCCCAACCTGGGGTAGCTGCTCTCCAGGAGCGTTTGCTAACCCCCTCCCCCTCCTCTGGTCCATCCTCAAGTACAACTAAACTGCCGCACAAAAGCAGCCTCTGTGCCGGGCGCTGAGCCGGGGGCTCTGCATGTATTGTCTCTTGTTCGTCTTCATGGCCATGTTAGCAAGGCAGCATTATGGTCCCCATTTTACAGATGAGGAAACGGAAGCTTAGAGAAGGGATCGAACCTGCCTGAGGTCACGTGACAAGCACCGAGGCCAGATCTTTGACCCTGGTCGACCAGCCACGCTGTCCTGCTTCGAGCCCTTGACTGCCCGTGTTAGTGTTCTCTAGACCTTCACCTGTGAGTCTGAGGCTGTCACGTGTGTTCTGGCTGGTTCTGGCTTTGTCCTGGGCTCCTAAGAGATATCAGTGACAAGCTCTTTAGATATTGCTAGTATGTGATATTCAACACATACAGAAGAAAATATGTAACATACACATGCAAGTTACAAAGTATTGGGTTCACCCAAAAGACATTCTGTTTTTTTTTTTTTCTCTAAAATAAAAGGTACATTTTTCATTTTCACCAATAGCTTGATTGATTTGGACAATTTTCAGTATGTCACTATCTCCTGCTATTGGCTTCGAGAGAGTAGAGGCCAGGGGTGCTGCTAAACATCTTCCAATGCATAAGACAGCCCCACAGCAAAGAATTATTTGGGCAAAATGTCAGTAGTACCAAGAAACTTCACAAACCACTTTTGACATGTTCGATGGGTCACAGCACCTTCTCCACACACTGCACAGATCTTTTTTTGCATTTCAGTTGTGTTTTTACCTTTCTTGAAATAATAAGGTATGATATGCCCAAAATGAGGCATATCTTCTTCCGTCTTCAGTATTAAAATGGCTGCACAAGAATTCACCAATTTTGATAAGTTTCTTTTAATGCACGCTGGTGTGACAGCTGTCACAACACAATCTACCAAAATTGTTTCCAATGAAGTTGAAGACAACTCGGCTACTAGAGCCATCTTACGGAAGAAACTAAACAAACTTTTTGGCCAATGCAATATAATAAATAATAAAACAATGCCTATACCTTCCAACTTTAAAATACACTAACATGTTTTTAAAATTAGGCTTAATCTTTTCTATTTTAAGAGATTTGTTGTGTTTTCAAAATGCAAACCTTTCCCAACCTCACCTTCTCACTAGAAACCTGAATATCCCCGTGGGTTCGCCAGCTGTCTCCTTCTGTCATCCTTTCTTTGAAAGTTGAGGCCTTGGCTGCTCTGTGCGGCTTTATTTTTTTTAATCACACATCAGCAATCCTGTGGGTTTCACCCTCAAAATGCATCTCACATCTGGTCTCCTAATTTCCCCCTCGGCTCATCCGAGCCACAGCCATGGCGGGACAACTGCGGTAACTTCCCAGCTCCTCTCCACGAGGAAAGCACGGTGAACTTTAAAAGTGGGGGCAGAGGGGTCAGACTACCAGATTATGTTCCTCCCCTGTGTGGTCTTGGCCCCAGGGATGGCCTCTCCTGCTGCCTCAGCCCTGAGTGCTCAGTTCTGACCACAGGGCAGGGCCAGAGTCCATGCTCTCTGCCATGGCCGACAGGGCCCCGTGGGCTGCTTTCCCTGCATCTCCCTCAGCCCTCCGACGTCCTCACTCCCCCGCTCCTTCTGCCTGCAACACTCTCCCCATGTGCTCTGGCTCCCTCCTCCCTCCTCCCTCCGGTGGGGTCTCTGTGCATTAGCACATTTGCCCAAGTACCCCTTGTACAACATTTTTACAAGCATGAAATGAATTCACAGATAATAAAACCTACCTAAGTTCCCACTTTTAAAAAACCAATAGGATGCTCTAAATTTAAAAGAGAAATACTGCCCTGGCTGGCGTAGCTCAGTGGATTGAGTGCAGGCTGCGACCAAAGGGTTGCAGGTTCGATTCCCAGTCAGGGCACATGCCTGGGTTGTGGACCAGGTCCCCAGTTGGGGGCCACTCGAGAGGCAACCACACACTGATGTTTCTCTCTCTCTCTTTCTCCTTCCTTTCCCCTCTCTAAAAATAAATAAATAAAATATTTTTTAAAATAAAAGAGAAACACAAAGGGTATTAACGGTAAGTAACTTAGCACGTATTTTCACATATAAAAGTTCTGGCAGCTGTCTGCGTTTATACCTAGAGTCAGGCAGTAACAAAGATGGGATGTGCTGACTCAGATCCCGCTGCCGTGTGATTTCCTAAAACAGTAAACAACTCTTGGTGGAACCCCACACCAAGCAAAGTATAACTCTCTGTGTACATAGCTCTTGAATTCCTGAAAATGCAGTGAGTGACGAGAGATAAATCTGTGTACCAAATACCTTGTGTTTGATTAACAAACAAAGTTAGGTTTCAAGCTCACAGATTTAGAAGCAGATTTTTCACCTACATGGATGTCTGCTGGGACATTTCAGAGTCTCCCGAAGGGCACCTGTCTTCAGCCCAGCATCCCTCATCCGTCTTGTGCATGGCAGGATGTCTGGTGTCCCTGACACCGGCCATCTGAACACTTGGTGTGCCCCCCAATCAATGTGACAACCAGAAAAAGCCCCCGGAAATTTCAAAAAATGTCCTCTAGGTGGCGCTACCGTCCAGGGGGAGAACTTGAGCAGGGCCCTCGGTTTAGTTTCCTTCTTAGCACTCAGAACTCCCAGACGCCGTGGTATATACGTTTTTTGTTGTGTGTGGCTTGTGTTCGGACGAGTGTGAGCCGCAGGAGGGCAGGGCTTCGTTCCGTCCACATGCATCCTCAACGCCCAGAACGCGCGGGCCGCAGTGGGTAAGCAGATGAATGACTGGTGCCCGGGACCGGCCTACTTTACAGCCCTGGAACCTGACCTTACAGGGCCAGCAGAATCATCGCGTAGAGGATGCGAGGTTGGGAAGCCGAAGCTGACTCACATCCAGCTCCCAGCTTTATACAGCTTTGATATTTTTGACCAGGGTGACCAACATGATCCGTTTTGTTTTGTTATTTCTTCTGCCCAAATCACATTTTAAGCCGCCCTTACAATTCACTAAATGCCACATGCCCAGCATGGGGACCAGGGTGTTTCAGGATCTTCTGATCCTCTGGCAAATCCCTTGAGTGAAGTGCTATCATAAACCCCATTTTACAGATGAGGAAACTGAGGCTCAGGAAAGCGGCTAAGACACATTCTCAGTGTCACATGCACACCAAGTACAAGGTCAGGGTTTTGAATACCAGGCACTCACTGTCCACACGCAGAGCCACTGGCCTCCACAGCCCTCTTGATACCCTCTGGAGCCCTGGACCTGGGTTCATAGTATCGTTCAGCCACCAACTTGTAGTGTGACGTTGGGCAGGCCACTTAGCCTCTGCCTCCTTATCTATGATTCGAAGGATTGGAACTAGCCAAAAAAGCTAATTTGACCAGAGGCCACATAAAGATGCATATTGCTGTCTACTTCAAGAGAAGAGATTCGACTCTGCCTTGAAGCAGTCAGGTGGGCCCAGGGGGGCCTGGAGTGGGCTCAGACAGGAGGGCCCCCCACTGGAAGATGGGGTCATTCTGGCCTGGAGCTAGAACACCAGCAGGTGGGTGAGGGTGGGATGGCTCTGTTCTCCTCTCAAGGGTCATCAGAGGAGAGAAGAATTTTGCTGGGTTTCCATGCACCAGAGATTCCTGGTGCTCCTACCAGGAAGGAGGTCAGAGGGGAGGGCTCCTCAGGGGGACCTCAGTCTTAAGTTAGATTCCACCCTGAGGGATTGGGAGATTGGGAGCACAAGAGAGAATGTTCTGGAAGTCAGGGTGTGGATGCAAGATGGGCTGCCCTGGATGAGCAGGGGCCAGTCAGTAAAAAGTTGGGCCAGTCAGTCGAGCCCCCAGCAGGTCCTGAGTCAGTCCTTCCAGGCCGAGATGCTGGGGAGATGGTCCCTCAGGTCACTTTCAGCTTGACCCACCCCCACCCATGGCCCCCAACTGTCCACTTCTTCTTCTTTTTTTTTTTTTGAGAGAGGGAGTTGTTGTTTTACTTACTGATGCATTCATTGGTTGCTTCACATATGTGCCTTGACCAGGGATACAACCCGCAACCTTGGCGTGTTAGGATGACGCTGTAACCGACTGACCTACCCAGCCCGGGCAACTGCTTCTTAAGGCTAAGATGCTCTTTTCTCTTCCCACTGAGAATCCTTGAAGGGCTTTCGTCAGCGATGACATGGAGGAAGCTGCTCTGACCTATTCCACCAGCCCTTCTGGGCCCAGGGCTGCCTGGATATTTCTGGCTCTCCCAAAAGAAAACAAACCTTTTCCCACTAACATAAGCAGGCAAGATCTTTACCCAACAAAACAAACCAACCTAGCTCCTCCAGGGCAAACCCAGCTTTCCTAATAGGGCATCATGGATTATACCCTTGGCATCCAACCAACACAACAGTCCCATTCCCAGGAGGAGAGGGGAGACCAATCCCAGGTGGCAGATAAAGGTCACATTCACATTGAGGTGACTTCAAATGTTGGACGGGGGTGCGCTCTTCCTCTCAGGAGCACACCTGCACCTTTCCCTTCCCCTGCTCTTTGCCTTGCTCTCTCCTGAGCTCCAGGGGACCCTCCTTCTGCCTCTGCAACTTGCTTCCCCAGCCTCCCCAGCCCAGCTGGCTCACTTCCACCACCTCTGTAACTTTGTAAATAACCTTTCTCTTATAATTTGAAACAAAAATGAAAACCAATGTTGGATGGGGCTCTTCAGGGGTAGGGTTGCCAGATGAAATCCAGGAGGCCCGGTTCATTTGGAATCTCCCATAGACAACAAGTACTTTTTAAAAAGTTTAAGTGTATCCCACAGCCCATTAGGGATATACTTATCCTAAGAAAAATTATTGTTTGTCGGAGATTCATATTGAACTGGCCTCCTGTGTGTTTATTTGCCCAGTCTGGCAACATTTAGGGCTGCCTGTAAATGTGGCAAACAGCTGCTGGGCAGGATGGGGCTCACCCGTGTCCTTAGAGGCAGTGAGCACTGTCAGGGAAGGGCAGTGCTGGCCACTCAGGGTGTCAGAACGATGCCATTTACATGTGAAAACTCAGCTTCATTTGTACTGAAAACGAGAAACTGGAGTGGCTGCTGCCGAGTAGGCAACACCATTTAGAAAGCTTCCTTCCAGGAGGGTGAGGTCAGTGTCAGCCTTTGGGAAACACCTCTGACTTTTTGTCCTTGAGGGAGCTGGAGCCCCGGATTCCCCTCCAAGGGGTCGTTTGCAAGGCCAAACCTGTAAGGAAGCTTTAGGGATGAAGATATTTGTTCTTCAGCACTTCCTACAGTAGCTGCTGCCTCCCTAGGTGGAGATGGGGAGAACTGTGTGCGTGTAATTGTTAGCACTCACACGCAGCGCTGTAAGCAAATTGCTGAGTCCTCACAAAAAGACTGAAAATCAGAGAATAGTAACTCTGTCCGGCAGCAGGGGACTAGTTAAGGGAGTTGACAGCCTATCACCAGGCAAGATACTAGGCTGTCATTAAAACCAATGGCCGCTAAGGCTATTACAGCAGACAAGGTGCTTAGGGTATGATGATGAGATGGGGAGAAGCAGAATATAAAATTAAAGTAAAATATCTTACCTATTTATAGAAAACACAGTAGAAGAAATGTTGTGATCGTTAGGTAATTTTTTTGTTACATAGTTTCTTTTTTCTAAAAAAATTTTTGATGTGTATATATTAATTTTAATCATTAAAAAAATTGAAAAGTTGCCTAGAATCTTTTCTTTCTTCCCAGGGATAAAAATGATATTTAATAAATACCTCTTGAGTGCTAGGCACAGGGCCACAACAGAGAAGTTGGGAAATGGAGTTGAGAAACACACGAAGGCTTGTCCTCCAGGGTCTAGAGCCACACACTTTTATGTAGCACCTGCTAATTAGCCCTTCCAGGCTCACCTCCTCCAGGATGCCCTCCAGGATAACTTCTCTTTAGGGTCCTATGCAGCTCTATCTCTACTTTCCCACTAGATCATGTGCTCTTTAAGGACAAAAATTGTAACTCTTTCCTCTAACTCCCCGGAGTGTATAGTTGGCCTCAAGAGATATTTTCTAGCCTGACTGTTGTGGCACTGTTGGCTGGGCATTTTTTGCAAAGCTAAGGGTCAACAGTTAGATTCCTGATAAGGACACATACATAGGTTGCGGGTTCAGTCCCTGGTCAAGGCGATACCGGAGGCAACTGATCGATGTTTCTCACCTTGATGTTTCTCTCCCTCTCCGCCCCCCCGTGCCGCCCCCTCTCTAAAAATAAATACATAAAATCTTTTTTTTTAAAAGAGATATTTGCTAAATGAATGCTTTCTACAAATGCTTGGGGATTACTTGCGGGAGTGGGGGGTCCCTTACCCTCTTTAGTTTGTCATTTTGATTTTCTTTCCTTTCTGTCCTGTCTTTTTCCGGTCTGGCCGGCCTCTAGGAGACTGGCAGTTGCGCCCCCCCCCCCCCCCCACACACACACGAAAGGCGAGACTTACGGCCCCATACGCTGACCTCTCAGCGTGCTGGCATCCAGGGACTTGAGCTGAAACACCGGAAGTCTCAGACAAGCAACCACTGGTTCATTGTTAAGTGGCCCAAGAAAGGCAACTTTATACATGCTGGAATTTAGCAATTTGGGGGCAAAAACAGGACTCCTCTCAGTGCTTAAAAAAAAGTGGAGAATTTATAAACAGTGTAACTGTTTCAAGCGGGGGTTAGCAAACTGTTTCTGGAAAGGGCCAGATGCAGACGTTTGGGGCTTTGCCCACCATACGGTCTCCTCCGTCACAATTGCTCAAGTCTGCCCCAGGGCGGCAGGGCAGCCCCAGACAAGATGGGAGCGGGTGGGTGCGGCTGGGTACCAATGAAACTTGATTTGTGGATGCCAGAATCTGAATTTCATATAACTTTCACATGACAGGAATTATTGTTCTTTGGATTTTCCCCCCAACCATTTAAAAATGGAAGAACCATTCTTAGATTACTGGCTTGAAAACCAGTGGCATGCAGGGTTTGGCCTGGCTGCAGTTCGCTGACTCCCCATTTCCAGCATGGGCTGGGGGTGGGGGTCCCCAGCCTGAGTTCAGCTCCAGCCTTACCAGCCACTCACTGGGACCTGGGGGCAGTACCCTAACCTCTCAGCCCTCTGGTTTCCTCAGGTGTAAAACAGAAGGAACGGGAGGAAATGGCTGTGGCCCCAGCATAGGGTGTCGGAGAATTGAATGTGATGATGTGTGCAC
The DNA here is from genome assembly GCA_004027475.1 of Anoura caudifer. Lineage (NCBI taxonomy): Eukaryota > Metazoa > Chordata > Mammalia > Chiroptera > Phyllostomidae > Anoura > Anoura caudifer. Next base: position 52,998 of record PVKU01007181.1, read on the forward strand.
ATGATAGGAGCTTTATAAATGCATGCATGATCATGATTATTCAGTGGATTGAGTGTTGGCTTGCGCACCAAAAGGTCACAAGTTCAATTCCCACTCAGAGCGTATGCCTGGGTTGCAGGCCAGGTCCCCAGTTGGGGGCGTGCAAGAGGCAACTGATGGATGTACCTCTCCAATATCAATGTTTCTCTCCCTCTCTCCTTCCCTTCCCCTCTCTAAAAAGAAAGAAATAAAATATTTTTAAAAAAGAATATTGAGTACCTGATCATAAATGGTGACGATAACGTTGTGACTTATTTTTCCCCGTGTACTGTATAGTGCAATAGCTCTCAATTCCCTCATGCACCAAGAACTTGGGGAAGACTGTTTTTATTTCTTGCATTTTTTAGTGGATTTTTTTTTAATTTTAGAGAGAGAGAAGAAGGGAGAGACAGAGAAACATCAATTTGTTGTTCCACTTTTTATGCATTCATTGTTAGCTTCTTGTACACATACCCTGACTGGGGATTGACCCCGCAACCTTGGCGTGTGGGGATGACGTTCTAACCAACTGGGCTACTGGCCAGGGCCTTATTTCTTGCATTGCTTTATGTTGATCTTAGAGGCAGAGGAATTTAAAAATTGTCCTCCCTTTCATTGCACATTTTCATCACTGGTGCCTGCAAGGTGCCACCCTTGTTTATTTTCGGAGTCTGATTTTTTTCTCCACACACCTCCTTCCCCCTCAAGAATTCTGACCCATTGGTCTGCATGGGGGCACTGACAGAGGTATTTGTTTTCAAAAGCTCTTCAGTGATTCTAATGCAGAGCCGGGGGACCACTGAACTAGTGTATCACTAGAGTTTCTAGGATCTCTTGGCCTCAGAGTAGCCCATGGGTTAGCAGCATGGGCACTGCCTGCTAGGAATGCAGGGTCTCAGGCCCCACCCGAGGACCCTCAAGTCAGAACATACGCTTTCACAGAGTCCCAGCGACCTGTGTGCTCGCTCGAGTGAGCTGCAGAGGCGCACAGCTCTGGTGCTGGCAGGTGTGCAGGAAGTGATGCTTGAGACCCACTACTGTTGATGGAATCTTGTTTTAGACCCAAGGAAGTGGGGATAGGGGCTGATAAAGAACCAACTGCTCAGACCCTGACTGCTGTGGCTCAGTTGGTTAGGCATCATTCCACAAAGCCGAAGGTCACTGGTTCAATTCCGAGTCAGGGCACATGCCTGGGTTGTGGGTTCACTTCTCAGTCAGGGTGCATATAAGAGGCAATTGATCGGTGCTTCTCACATCAATGTTTCTCTCCCTCTTTTTCTCCTTCCATTCCCTTCTCTCTAAAAATAAACACAATCTTTTAAAAAATCAACTGCTGAGGCACATGTACTGTGAACTTGCTCCTTCCTTTCTTTTTAAATCTAGAGTTCTCGTAAAGGGAGGTTGCTCTGCGGCTCTCTGTCTGGCACAGCCCAGAGGGCCGGGCTATGCCAGGAAAAGCAATTTAGGAGCTAAGAGGCCACCCAGGCCTCTTTCCCCATGACCCCAGAGGGTGGACGTCACTGGGCCTCAGGGGGCTGCCAGAGGCGGGCTGTAGATGGCATTTCTTAATATAGTTAGTCAATAGCTTTGTTTTCCAAGTGCCACAGAGGACTAAAGGAATGTCACTACATGTTTGGAATGGAGGGAACTGATGGCTTTGAGAAGGACATTTCCCAGGCCTTGGAAGAACAGATGTCATGGAAGGGGGTAACATGGAGACACACCCCTGCGCACAGGCCCGGTCAAAGCTTGTTCACGGCTTTGGCCTTGGGCGTGAATGTAATGGTGTGAGCAGAGAGCTAGCGTTGCTCAAGGAGAGAGGCTCTGGTCTTGCTGTCTGCGGAACCTGGGCTTGCCTGGCCGTAGGCAGAGCTTGCTGCTGCTGGCTTCTGCCTGCTGCCTCGGTTTACTGGCCTCTACGAAGGGCACATTGCTGCAACTAGCTGCATTTCGAAACTTGATTGCACTGCTGTTTCTCGGCTCGTTTCCTTCCTTCTTTCCCCTGGAGGTCTTGAAAAGAGCATTCCTGTCCCCGCCTGTCTTTGTGTCTTCCCACAGAAACAGAGAATGGTGGGAAAGCCCAGTATGAGGGGCCAGGTCCCACCTGGCCATCAGCATATGATCCTCAGCTGGGCATTTCACCCATTGGGGTCCTCAGCTGGCAAAATAAGGAGCGCACACCCTTCTTTGCAGGGTGGCTGCGGAAATCCTGACAGCAACGTATTAAGGAGTTCTTTGAAAACCAAGTTCAGGGGCTCAGTTGTATGAGATATTCATTTTAAATGAATACCTCTTGAATTGAACCATCTTTCTCCCAGTAAATCTTCAATGTCCATTTAAATCTCTTCTATCTCACCTTTTCTGGGGATGACAGCTGACTTTAGAGTCTGATCAATTTCACAACCTCCAGAGAAATCACGAATTCGGGCCAGATTATCAATTGGCGTTAAAACCAAAGGATGTAGGTCTATTAGCATATTCATTTAATGAAATAAGACAATAATGGGGGAAAACCTTGATACACACAACAATATGTTTGCATCACTGATAATACTGAGTGTAAGAATTCTTTTAAAATCCCAGCTAGCCCTGGCTGGGTAGCTCAGTTGGTTAGAGCATTGTCCAGATATGCCAAGGTTGTAGGTTCGATCCCCGGTCTGGGCACGGACAACAATCAACCAATGAATGCATAAATAAGTAAAGCAACAAATCAATGTTTCTCTCTTTCTCTTCTTCTCTCTCTAAAAAATCAATAAACATATCCTCGAGTGAGGATTTAAAAAACTTCTCTGTAGGTTTGGATACTCTTATGTTGACACAGCCTACCATTCCTACTGTATCTTTTTGGTAAGTTATTTATCTATTTACTTAATCTTTATTGTATTTTTTTCCATTATCATTTAGCCCCTCATATCCCCTTCCTCCCATTCACACTGTACTGCACTTGAGTGTTTTCACTTACTGTATCTGACTCTTCCGTATTTGCTCTTATGAAGGCCACGAATGATCTTCCTGGTTGTCAGATCCAAGGCCACCTGTCCACCCTCTTCTTACTCAGTCAGCTGATTGCTCCTTCCCCCAGATCCTTCCCTGGTGTGGCTTCTCGGGTTGGTGCTCTCCTGGTTCTCCCCCACCCCTTCAGCTCTCTGGGTGGTTCCTCCACTCCTCCCTCACCTCTGAACCTTGCCATGCCCCTGGGACCCATCCTTGAACTTTTCTGTCTACACCTGCACCCTTGCTAATCTCATCTGGTCTTATAGCACTAAGTTCTAACTCAATGGTGACAACTCCTGATTTTACATCTCTGGATTCATGCCCCTCAACTCCAGATTCATAGATTAAATTGCCTACCTGTCCAAAACAGAACTCCTAAGTTCCCAGGCCTTTCCCTCCTGCCGTCTCCCCATTTTCCCAGTGGCTCAGGCGAAAAGCCTCAGTCAGCCACGACCTCCCTCTCGCTCTCAAACCCCACGTCCCACCTAACAGCAAATCCTATTGACTCTTCCCCTTCAAGCTGTCCCCAAAATCTGACCACTTCTTGCCATCTCCACTGCTACGGCTCTGGGCTCACCTCCTCTCCTACTCTTCCCTCTTAGCTCATTCTGCTCCAGCCAGTCTGGTTTCCTTGTCAAGGTGAGGTCGGAACCTACCTTAGTGCCCTTACTCTTCCTTTGCCCCAAAGCTCTTTTTTTTTTTTTTTAAGTTTTTTTTTAAACATTTTATTTATTTATCTTTAGAGAGGAAGGGAAGGAGAGAGAGAGAGGGAGAGAAACATCAATGTATGGTTGCCTCTCATGCGTCCCTTGCCGGGAACTGGCCTGCAACCCAGGCATGTGCCCTGACTGGGAATCGAACTGCGATCATTTGGTTCACAGGCCCGCGCTCAATCCACTGAGCTACACCAGCCAGGGCGCCCCAAAGCTCTTAAACCAGATATCTATCTATCTGCAGGACTTGCTTGCTCATCTTTCTCACCTTTTGGCTCAAATGTCACCTTCCAGGAGGATCTCCTCCGAACACTGGATTAAGATTGCGGTCCTGGGGTCAAATATATGGAGATGCAAGGAGACTTGACTTTGGGTGGTGAAACCACAATGCAATATACCAATGACGTATTATAGAGTTGTACACTTGAAACATATCTTATTAACCAATGTCACCCCAGTAAATTTAACAGAATTTTTAAGAAGTTACGCTAAAAGAAAAATGTTTGCAACCCACTGCACGTCTCCTTTAGCATGCTTGATTTTCTGAGCATGTACCACTAATATGCTATATAATTTATTTACTTCTTTTGTATATTTTTGTCTACCTTGCCCATGTAAGAAACACCCAAACCTGGAGAGAATTTTTTAGTTTATTTGAGGATCCATCTGGAAGATGGATCCATCTGGAAGCAAGACCTCAACAGACTGCGAAAACGGTTTCAAGAAATGAGTTTGCATCTCCCATTCTGCACTTGGAATGAAGAGGAGAAGTAAGGAAGAGGACAGGAAGGTGGGAGGGCGCCAGGCAGGCAGTGGACCACAGGGCGGCCAACTCAATGAGATTACAGCTCCCTGGGAGGGGTCAGGCTCTCAGAGGAGGGGTCTGAAAAGAGTCATTTCAAGGGTGCGTGAACCTGGATGCACAGAAACAATGGACAGGGCTTACCTAAGCCAAAGATTAACCTTTCCCTGAAGAAGTTACAGGCCTGGGGTATGACCACCCACTATGACCTGCCTGGGGAGGAATTTATGGTCAGATCAGCCTGTGAGGTTGCTTTCCATGGAACCTTTTCCCTCCACGGCCCCGTGGGAATATAAATCCCAAGAGGACAGGGATTTCGCGGTTGTCATCCCTGAGGTACACCTAGTTCCCAGGATAGTGCCTGGCACATAGTAGCATTTAGTAAATATTTAGTGAGTGAATGAATGCGCAGAAATCATCGTATTGATTATTTTAAAGGCAGGCAGGGGTGTGTTGTATGGATGATGTAGTAACAGCGTTGTTAATTAACACTCATAAGGCGTGTCTGGTACAGTCTTTTATGAATTTAGTTCCTTCACAAATTCCCAGTCCTTTACAAATTTAAAGACCTTTATGAATTTACACTCAACAGGCTATTAACTCCCCCACAGTCACACCCATGACCGGGTTATGCCCGTCTGCCTGCATCTCGGACTAGCACACTTGACTACTTGTGCCAAACTGGTGCCGGATGGGCATATCATGATTTACTTAATCAGTCTCCTACTAATAGACATCATCTTGTGGTTCTCAGATGAGGCAAGTAAGGCACAGAGAGGTTAAGACACGTGTTCAAAGTCACACAGCTAGGATTCAAGTCCATCAGCTGAATCTGAGGTCTGAATTCTCAATCACTGCATCGGCTCACCTGCCAAAGCCTCCTTCTCTCCCAGGAAGACTACGGTTAGGAGGGCTTTCCAGGTAGGCCCACTTCTGCTCCTTGGCGACATCCTTCCTCCCCAAGGCCCTCCCTCTACCAGAGTTCCTCTCCCAAGTGCCCCCAGCCATGCCCTCTGTATCCACTAATGGCTTACCTGCCTCCCAGAGCGGATGTAGATGTCTCCAGGTTCCTGTCCTGGGGTTCCCCACCTTTGCACCTCTGGTGTCAGAGAGGTCAGGGTCCCCTGGGGGACTTCCCGGACATTCATTTATTCAGTCACTTTTATCGAGCACTTCCACCTGCTGGCACTATGAGAGGGCATTTGGCTTCATCTGAGTCCAGACAGATCCCAGACTGGCCACCAGTATATCTACTCCGGTCCTGGCGGACACAGTGGTGAGCAGAGAAAAACGCAGCCCCTGGCCCTGAAGGGCTGACAGTCTAGTGGTAGGCCAAACGTTGTCGAGTACTCAGCCTAAGTAAGAGTCCAAGTGTGTCTACCCTGGTCGTTGAAGGTGCAGAGCACTAGATGGCTGAGATGCCAGGAAGGGGGGCCTCTGGGCTGAGACTGGGCGGATGAGGGAATAAGCAAAGAAAAAAAAGAACTTTTTAGGAAAAGGGACTGCATAACTAAAGACCCTAGGGACAGCAGGGACCACAAGAAGCCGAGATGGCTGGGGCACAGCAAGGGCGACTCGGTGGGAGATGAGGCTGGGAGGTCTTGGCCTTGCCAAGGAGTGTTGGCTTTATCTGAAGTACAGTGGGACTCTGTTTAAACTGGGGTGGGGTGGGGGATGGTAATGGTGCCTGGTGGGCCTGATCAAATCCGATTTGCATTCTGAAGACAGTTCTGGCTGAAAGGCAGGGAGTAGGCTAGCAGGGACTAAAGGGGACACACAAGTAGGGAAGGGTCTACGGGCTTGATGGCACCGAAGAATGGAGGAAGTAGTAAATCTGAGAAGTACTGGGCCCAAGGTGATGCCCTGTCTATGGTCAGTCCATGTTCAAAGATTGGTTGATGGGCAAGGGCGGGGTAGGCAAGAAGGCCTGCTCCACAGGTCAAGGTGGATTGCTCTAAAGGGTGCTTCTAGCCCTGGAGCTTTCTGTGGGATGACCAAGATCTTAAAAGACATAAACATTTACAAATTCCCATTCTCAATGGAGAAGAAGCTTGAGGGCAGAACTTGCCCGGGGCTCCAAAGAAGTGTAGATGGGTCCCCCAGTGCCAACGGTGCCTGGGGAGGATCCTGCTCTACCCTGGGCAGGGGTCCCAGTGCTCAGAACCTGCTCCTCTCCTCTCACATCCCTCCCTCAACTCCAGGAGGATGGTGAATGGCTGGAGGGGGTGGGGGACTTCTTGGCCTTGGGATGCTGGTCCTAGCTTTCCTGCGTACTTGCTCTGTGACTTTGGGCAAATCTTTCCTCTCCGAGCCCACTTCTTACTGGTAAGACAGGAAGTTGGAGTAATCAGTGACTCTTAACTTTTGGAGCAGATCACAGAGCCTTTGTCAAAAGCTATGACCCTTATGCACATAATTTCTGGCAGCAGCAGGAGTTCTGAAGCCCTGGGGCGGGGTGGGGTGGTGACTTACCTGGGTCACAAGTTAAGGATTCTGGGATGGGGCAGAACAAGCACCATTATTTCCGAAGGCCTGCCCGAGGGCCAGTGTACTACTACCCTGTTCTAATCCGAAGCACAGTCCTTTAAGGCAATCATTCCTTTCCCTACCTGGAGACAGAACTTAAGCTGAGAGAAGCTGAACTAGGACCCCTCAGGCTGGGTCTTTCTGAAGCCAAAGACTATTCTTCCCATTACAATGAGAGACATCTCTACTCTCCTTTCCCCATCCCCACCACAGCCCCATAACACCCTACAGTTTAGACCCACAAGCAGAGCTCCCATGCAGTTGGAAAGGCTCTCATGAGGCAGGGCTTATTTGGGAGGTAAGGTGCAGGACCCGAGTGAGGCTCGGAGGGTGTGCAGGCCAGCTGAGAGGTGGAGAGAGAAGATAGGTATGATTACTCCTTAAGTCTTGGAGTGAAAAAGCCTCACCTAGTTGCAATTTGAAAAACTAGGGGAAAGGACTGGGGGTGGGGGGGCGGCGGAGGTTGTAGTTAGGGGAAGAAGGCAGGCCCCTAGGTCTTGGGCAGGGTAGGCTGGGGCTGTGTGTGAATCGACGGCCCTGAGGCTGCCGTTGACCTCGTACCCCAAAAGGAAGGGGTCTCCTTAAAGTGTACTACCTGTATCCATGATGTTTCTAGTCCCACCCCTTTCCCCCTCGGTGGAAGGGGACCCAGAATGTGAGTCAACGTCCTAAGCCTGAGAAGGCCCCTGGGTGTTCAAGTCCCCGACCAGGGTACCAGTATCCTAGGTCTGGGTCTGTCTGTCCTCGGGGGAAGAGGGAAGAGATGATCTCACTGGTTGTCTGGATCCCCCACAGCCTGCTGCGGCCCCAGATGAATTACCTTGGGGGAGGGGCTAAATATTGCTGAGGATTCAGAAATGCTTTTGATGGATGAAAACTCAGTGGCTGGATCACTCCCAAAGCGCAGGCGGAAAATGCCCACACCGCCGCTTTTAAAAGTAAAGTCACTTAGAAAGGGCCACCCTAAATCCAGTCCTCCCACCTCCTGCCCCAAGCTCAACAGTCCGAGCCCCGACACAAACAAGCACCACAGTACTAGGCGGGGAAGGCGCGGCGCCTTTAAGAGGCGGCGGGCTGCAGTGCCCCCTGGCGGTCGGCGCGGCCGCGCTTCCTCTGCCCCGGCGGGTCCAGCGGGCCTGCCGGCCGGGTCAGCACAGTGGCGGTGGGGCCGGATTCGGCGAGTGTGGGCGAAGACGAGGACAAGGACGAGGAGGAAGTGGCTGCGGCGGGTGAGGACCGTGGGCGGGGCGGAGGCCGCGTGCGCCCCGCCGGGGTCCGAGCGTGCCGGTAAGGGCACGCGCTCGGCTCGGAACGGCAGTCTGCGCTGCCAGGGGCTGGGAGGGTGGGCCAGCTGGAGAGGCTGGGAGGGCGGAGGGACTTGGGGCGGCGAGCAGCCAGAGTCCGGGGCGATCCTCCGCCGCCTTTGCCGGAGGGCAGGTTGCTGGTCTCTGGGCGGCCGGAGGGAGACAGGCTAAGCGACTCTAGTGAGCTAGGGCCTCCCATCTCTCCTCCCGGCCAGCCCCAGTGCGGCGCTCGCGAACTTGCTCGCCGGCGAGCCCCGCGGGCGGGCGGGCGGCAGGGGCGGCCCCGGAGCAGCGGCAGCCAGTAGCAAGCCGCGCTGAGCACCGCTCCCCCGCCCGGGCGTCCGCCCCGCCCCGGCCCGCCCCGGCCCGCCCCTCCCGGCAGGACTGCGCCCGGAGCCCCGTTCCGCGTCCCCGCCGCCGGGAGGAGGTTCCCGCACACTCGCGGCGCGCGCCGGGCCGCCAGAGTCGGCCTGTGGGCGATTTCCTCCGGACCCAAGCTCCCCGCCCGAGGAGGAAGATGCAGACCTTTCTGAAAGGGAAGAGAGTTGGCTACTGGCTGAGCGAGAAGAAAATCAAGAAGCTCAATTTCCAGGCCTTCGCCGAGCTGTGCAGGTAAGGAGGGACAAGGCTCCGGCGCTCGGGGACCCCGGCCCGATCCCCGCTCAGCCCCAGCGGCTCTTTTGGGAGGTTGGAACAAAACGGGAAGGAGCAGTGAGCGAGGACACTGAGTCCGAGGAGCCAGGTGGCTGCGCTGGCCGCCGGCTGTGTTCGAGGGAAGCGGTGGATAGTAAGGGCGGTGTGGCACGGACCAGGGCTCTCAGGTGCGCTGTGACCCGGGTGGTGAATCCTCCAGCTGCCTAGGGCGCGGTGGGAGCGCTGCTGAAGGTGGCGGAGGGACCTGAGAAATCCTGGAATCCAAGCTGCCTGCCTGTGGCTGGAGATTACTTTTGGGCTGGAGTATTTTTCTTCCGTTGTTCCGTTCCCTTCTCCTCGCAGAAGGGCACCAGTGTTCCCATTTTTGCGGACCACCTACTACGTGCTCAGCGAGTGCAGCTCTTGAGACTGTCATTGCATGTGACTGGTTTACACCCATGTGAAGCGAGTAGCAGCACTTGGCATGTATGTGGTGATTTGCTGTCTCATTAGAGCCTCGCACCAGCCTTGAGAATTGGCCCAGGGTGATGATTTTGGGCCACGTGTCTGAGAAGGGGCATCGATCTGCAAAGAGGTGGGGTACCACCCAGGGGCCCCAGAGCTAGGGAGTGGCAGGTGCAGAGGAGGTGCTGGGTAACTGCATGTGGTATAGGATGGTATAGGATAACCTTCGTCTACTTGTCTCACCCCCTTCTGGCCGCCCCCCCCCCCCCCAGTGCTGGTGCTCAATGGTGGAGACTTAAGTGTTTTAATAAGATCACATTCTTAATCCATTAGAGAAGCATCCAGTGTTGGGTCGGGTGAGCCTCACCTTGCCCCACAACTGTGACTTTGCCTTTGAGAAGCTGTGAGTTAAATCCTATTCTCAGTGAAAGCCTAGGAGAATTCAGGGCTCCACAAGCCTTTTGCAAACTCTAGGTGGAAACCTTTTGTTATGCAGTGTCTCCACTTGGTAGATCTGATTCTTGAAAATGGGCCCCCTTGCATTTTCATGCCCCCCGCTGGGTCCCCAGCCATCACAAAGAATCGAACAATGGTGTTTCCTTATCTCCTGGTGTGGGGAGCAGTGGCCGTACTGAGCCAGACGGGCTCCCAGCACCTCTCTGCCCCTCGTGCCTGTCCCGAGGGCCTGGTGCTCCTTTGCCCTGTGCCAGCCCTGCAAGGTTCTCTTCTCCCAGCAGCCAGGGGGGCGCACTTTGCACAGAACAGGTCCTGGGTCTGCATCCTTGGTCAGGGGCTGAAGCTGGCTGCCTCCTCTTAGGCCCACTTCCCCAGGAGAAAGCAAGCTTCCATAGTCAGTAGGGCAAGATGAATACATGAGGAAATCAGGAGGAACTCATAGCCGGAGCTTGGAAAATGGGTCTGAGGACTTTTGGAACCTCCATAAAGGGCACTTGAACATTACACTGCATGTACACTCATGGAAAATGTGCCCTGGCCACTGAAGAAATGTGGATAAGCCCCTTTGATGCGTTCCTGAAGTCTGGTTCTGGTGTAAGGTGTGGGAGCTCCCCCTGCAGTCATCTGAGACTTGGGAAATTCCATTTAAGACCTTGCACCCTTTTGCCTGAGGTCTGGCTGTATTTGTGTCATCCCGTGCCTGCAGCTAAACCAGGAGGCTTGTCATCTGGTTGGTATGTTTTGCTCCGTAATTTGGAGGAGGCTCTTGTGAAAACAGTCCTAGTCGAGGCGGCTAGGTCCTCCTTCTAGTCTTGCACAGTGGCTTTCCCTCCCCGCGGACCCCCTGCCTTTAAACAGGGGGTTCATGGGAAGCTATGATGTCAACCCTTCTGGGAGAAATCCAGTGTGTGGAGTGTTAATTTCTCTGAAAGGGCTGTTGCCCTCAAAGTTGAGTTGCCTTCTGGCCAAAATAATGGCCTTGAGGAGAAGAAAGAAAGTGTCTAAGTCATTCTAGGATCTCAGGAAGCCCACTTGGTGTTTTCATTAGGGACGCTTTAGATATTTTGTTACTGAAGCTTAAGAAGGAAAACACCAAAAATTTTTTTTTGTTTCTTCTCTTTTATTATTTTTGGGGCAGCGCCCCCTGGTGGCCACATTTCTCTACTGGGTGCAAAATGCTGGCACCCTGAAGAGGGTGGCCAGAGCCCTTTGCTGCTGTCGTGTTGGGTGAGATTTTAGTGGCCCAAGAGGCGATGTGGCCGGACAGTGTTAGGTTCTCGACATTCGCGACCTGGGGGTACAGCGCTCCTGTTTTGTCAGATAGTGAGTTATCTGTGAATTTTCCAATGAAAAAGTCCAGAGATGTTTGGAATTGACTCCAGGCCCTGCTCTGAATGTTTGGGGCTGTGTCAGCGCCAGAGAGGCTGACCCAAACGGACCGGGATGAGTTGTTTAGTTCAATGTCAGGCTTTGTAAAATCTCCGAGCAGGAAGGGATGTTGAAGATCACCTCATTCAGCCCTTTGTTTTACAGATGGGGAAACAGGTTGGAGAGAGGGCCGTCCCATATGTTTCTTCCTTTCCTTTAACTTCTAGAATGGATCCATTCGGGTGACCTTGAGACCCACGTAGAAAGCCAGCCCTTTCTCTCTGAGCACCTCTGACCGGAAGGTGGGCCCCCTCCTTATTTTCACTGGAGTCCAGAGGCTGGCCCTGGGGGACACTTTTCCTTGCAAGGCTGAGGTGTTTGGAGTCTGGTCCTGCCGGGACACCTTTGGTAGACAGATGGGCCACCCCTCAGACGTTTGGTGCCCCTTGATTAGTGCCCCTCTGACTAGTCAGCCGACGGACCCTTGACTCAGCTTGTTTTTTGCCGATGCCCTGTGTTCCTGCGACTCTCCTGTTTCTTCCCCTCTCCCTGGGGCCTGGCTTGGTCTCTTCTAGCCCCGTTTCCCCTTCCCCTTCCCCTGGAGCAGCCTTGCTGCTTCCTCATACCCATTTAGTGGCTTTTTCAACATGCCCACAGGGAATTCAGAAGGACAGCAAAGAAATGCAGCTGTTGGTTAGAAATGCAGGGTGGCCTCTGGGAAGTGCTGGCCGAACCAGTTCCCTGGGCGTTCTCGTGGTCTCCCCTCCAGCTCCCTTTCTCCTCCCCACTCTGCTCTTTTCGGTGGCGGAACCTGTGTTGCCAGGGGTATCGAAAAGGCACAGGACTTTATGAGCATTGTTTTTTTTTTAAGAGTGTTTATTTTGTTTTTTTTAAGATGTTATTTATTTATTCTTAGAGGGGAAGGGAGGAGAAAGAGAGGGATAGAAACACTGATGTGCTAGAGAAACATCACTTGTCTCCCGCATGTCCAATCAGGGACCTCCCTGGGGACCAGGCCTGCAGCCACGCAGGCATGTGCCCTGTCCTGGGAACCGAACTGGCAACCCCTCAACTTGCAGGACAGTGCCCAACCAACTGAGTCATAATGGCCAGGGCAACTTTGCGGCGCATTCTTGGTATAAAATGTGGGTGAACCTCTTTGCTGTAATATTCACTGACTTTTTAATGCGGTCCTTCCAGCTACCTTATCTTAATTCATCTTCCCAGCCCCCCGGGAGAGGGGTAGGGAAACTGAGGCTGAGGGAGCATAAGGGACTTGCACAGCCAGTTGGGCTTCCTCGAGCCCCGTCCTGAGGCCTCTGCATCTGAGAATGAGGTGTCCTTGCCTAAGTGACTCTTCTTTGCCCTGGTTAGCCTGGGGCTGCCTGGAGGCTCCGAAAGCAGAAGCATGTCTGTGAGGTCCTTGTCCTTGAGAACCTTGGAGGCCAGCTGGGCCGACTAGTTTGCAGGAAATAATGTGTTCATGGTGCAGTCTCAGTCCACGTTATTGATGCCGGCTTTCCCACAGGGGACCCTTTGTACGGGTCCCCCAGAAGGAGTGAGGCCTGGAGCCCACTGTGGCTCTAGTTCACCAGTGCCTTCTGGAGTCCAGGCCGGGTGTCGGCAGTGGGTGGGGGGTGGGGGGCAGTGGGGCGGAGCCCCTGCCCTCCAGGAGCTGTGGGTGTGGTGTGAAAGGGCCCCGGCCTGGATGCCGTGTCAGGGAGTGTGGGGTGCCCCTGTCCCTTCCCCTTAGGGCCTACATTTCTTCAAAAGGGGTTGTGGAAAGGTGGTTTTCTGCTGGGGTGGCTTACATTCTAAGCGGGACTTCTTTCAGGAGATTGTTAGGGAGGAGGAAGGAGGATCTTTTCCCAGTTTCAGCGATGCCAGTCTGTTTGTTTTACTGTCTGATCTGGCACCATTGTGGGGGCGTTGGGGGGTGGGGGTGGGAGTGGGAGGAGGCCTTAGGTTTCCTTTGCAGCGGTGCCCCGGGGTTGTTACAGTGCAGCCTTGCAAATAAACACTTTCCCCCGGCCCCAGAGTACGCTGGACTCACAGCGGAGCGCTGGCCGCCTGGACAGTGCTGTCTGTTGATGAGGACCCAGGCCTGGCTCCACCTGTGACCCTGGAGACTTAACCTCTCTGTGCCTCATCTGCATGTGAGGAAACCAGTGCCTAGGGTGGGGATGGGGGTGCTGTGCACAGTAAAGGGAGTCAGTGAGGGCCTGTGACGTGCCCGGAACTCTGAACGGTGGTTTGCTGCTATTTTTTTTTCTGTTGTTGCTGCCCTCCGGAGCGGGGGTGGGGCTTCTGCCCAAGGGCAGACAGCTCTCTTCCCGAATCACTGGCATTTGTAGATGTAGTGTTTTGGTTTGGGCACTTCGTGAGCATCCCTGAAGCCCACTGTGGATGCTCATCGATCATCCTGCTGGGGGCGGGGGAGCGCTGGCAGGCGTGGGGCTGAGGAGGGACAGCCCCTGTGTCTTCTCCTTTCACATGCGGACCATCCGAATCTTCCAGCCCCCAGAGCCAAGGATGTGGTTCTCACCTATTTAATCGATAGGGAACCAGAGAAGATTAGATGTTAGTGCAAGATGCTACTTTCATTTTTTTTAAGTGTGACGATTCAGGAAGAGTTTGTGTTGGGTTTCCTGTAAACACCACGAGTCTCCATGAGCAATCATGTTACTGTTACTACCTAATAGTAATTTTTTTCACTATCTTTTAGAATATTTAATACATGTACATGTTTAACAAAATCAGAGGACTCAGAAGTACACAATGAAAAGTCTGTTTCCTTGTTCTCGGTTCTGGTCGCTCTGGGACATTGGCTCTTGGCGGTCTTTCTCCATAGGTGTTTTGTACAAACTCAGGGGCACACGTGTGTGCAGGTCTCTGCATACATACTGTTGTTTGTTTCACGGAACACCACCGCTTGGAGAAAGTGCATATTGCTGCTTCACTTGGAGACCGTTCTATATTATTTCTTTAATGGCCGTGGGGTCCAGCTCTTAGAATGATGGACGCTTCTCTTGCCCTGGGGTTGCTTCAGCCGGGGTAGACAGCGGGGCAGGGAGCGCCACGTCCCATTGCCTGGGTGCTCTCTGCCAGATGCGGGAGGGGGAGCCGAGTGGACGGGCACAGGCAGTTTACCGTGGCCTGGGTCAGGCCCTGGTAGTTCCAAAGCTGCTCACCAAGACACAGCACCGCTCACAAGTGACAGTGCAATAAATGTGGGGAGGGGGTCTTTCACCCACTCTCTCCCCAGCGTGGAGGACAATTTTGAGCTTGGCCACATGCACAGGTGAGAAAGGATACTTTTGGTTTGCATTTCTCTTACGATGGTGAGCTTGGGGTCACACTGTCCAGGCTGAATGCGTTGGGCACGCCCAGCTGGGCTCACCTGCAGGCAGGCTGGGGCCCGCTCCTGACCACTGGACCGTCCTGCCCCCGCTGGTTCTTTCTCCCACATGATGTAGCAGGTCTGGGGCATTCAGTAAATGCTTAGTGAAGTGCCTCGTGAGTGCAGTTCCTGAGCAGTTGGATGTAAATGGGGTTTTTGTTCCTACCCGTATTTTGAATTCAGCTGGTATGCTAGCTTTTTTTTTTTTTTTTTTAAAGGGATGTTCTGGTACCTCTTTTTAAAAATTAAGATTCATTTTAGAAAGCAAATCATTCTGGAGCTGTGTACCTACTCCTGCCCTGGCGAAGGCGCGGTCTTCAACACCCCAGCCTTTCCCCTTCTGCTGGTCCTCGGAAAGCCTGCCTGGGTGTGTGTGGCCTTGCTTTGGATACAGTGTTGGGTTGGATTCCCTGGAGGGAAACCCAGACTCAGCAGGGGTGGGCGGTTTGTCCAAGGTCACACAGTGGGGTGCGGCTGGGGGTTTACCAGCTCCAAGACCACAAGACCAGCGTCTGTCCCCTCTCCTCCGCTGCCCTCCCCACCGCCTGCTGAAGCCTCCTTTCCAACAGCACTCCCTCGGGGCTTGTGAACAGGGAGCCTGTCGCAGCAGCCAGGCCGTTCCCTTTGGGCTGTTCAGATTCAGCCTGGTGCTTTGTCTTGCCTGCTCTAGGCCGCCCCTGCCCTCAGAAAGCAGCTGCCCTGCGGCCTGTGCCCCTCAAGCTGGGCCTCATGGGCTGGATGGATTCTGCAGGCCCGTTGTGCTGCCCACCTGGGGATTATGTCAGCTCCTGGGGGTGCCCCTGCCCCCACTCTTAGGGCCCAGGGGGTGCGTATAACGTGGGCTGTGGGAGATTTGAGAAACACTCCCATGAGGGACCCCCCAGGCTCCTGTCTCCCTCCCTCCCAGGTCCCTGGGTGCTGGGTGCCCACCCTCAGTGCAGAAACGGTCCCAGCCCATTCCCGGGAAGCCCTGCTATCAGAGCCCAACCAGCTAGATTCTTCTAGAGCACCAGCTGCTCTTGGAGGGAGAATCGGGACAGAGAACGCATCCCTCCCAAAGATGGCCTCTGGGAGACCGCTTTCCCTTCCCCTTCCACTCGGAATCTTCTGCTGGGGTGACCCCAGCGCTGGCTAGTTTTTTCTCTGTGGACTTGCTCGTGGTGCGTTCCTTGCCTGCCTCTCCTTTGACAAGTTGGTCCCTGCGTGGAAGCAGAGACTGGCAGTTTTATTCACTGCTGAAACACTAGAGCCTGGACCAGTGCACATAGTAGGAGCTCAAGAGAGTACCCATTAGTGGGTGACGGAACTGACGGGGGGGGGGGGGGTGGTTTGGAAGCCTTTTCCATGTCCCTGTGGCTCAGCAAAAAGCCACTTGTGACCCTGGAGTGCTCCGTGCCGGGAGGGAAACCCCAGGGGTGAGGGGAGGTGGGTGGGTCAGGTAGTGGGTCCCAGGTCAGGAAGTAGTTCAGTGGCTTCATTTCTTTTTTTAAAAAAAGATTTTATTTATTTATTTTTAGAGAGGGGAAAGGAGGGATAAAGAGAGGGAGAGAAACATCACTGTGTGGTTGCCTCTCACGTGCCCCCTACTGGGGACCTGGCCTGCAACCCAGGCATGTGCCCTGACTGGGAATCGAACCTCCGACCCTTTGGTTCACGGGCTGGCACTCAGTCCACTGAGCCACACCAGCCAGGGCTCATGCCTTTAGTCTTTTATTCATTCAGCAAACCCTGAGCATCCTCCCCGGTGGGCCTGTGCTGGATCCCACCTTGGTGCACCTGGGTGCGTGGTAGGGCGATGAGGGTGAACCTGCACACAGACACACTTAATGTGCTGCAAGGTGTAATTAGAGCTGGACAGCCTGCAAACCGGAGAGAGCTGTGGCAGGGGTAGCTGCAGCCACCTTAGCACTGTGGTCAGAGAAGGCCTCTCTGAGGGGTTACATGTAGTGAGACGGTCTGACAGACCTTTCCTCTAGAGACTAAAGAGCAACAGGGTGGGCGGTCTCAGCCGCCCAGAGGCCGCAGGTGCTGGCCTGCCTCCTCCACGTAGCTCTGGGTTCTGTGCACCCAGGGCTGCCGTGCAGGGGAGGGTGAGCCAGTTTGCACGTTAGACAGGTGGTTGAGAGAGGCAGCGTCGTGTTCTCCGTGGCCTTGTTCCCTGATGGTGGGAGGGGCCAGGTGGGTGGTCCTGGGACGGTCTCCCATCTGAGGCTGCAGTTGTACTCTGGGGCCAGGCAGGGGCCAGACACTCTGGTCTGGCTCATTCCAGCCTCTGTGTTCGGGGATGAGCAGTCCTGGGCCTCCAGGGCCTAGGAATGGGTGGGGATCCTATGGCCATGAATCAGAGGCCCTAGGCCATGAACTTTCTCAAAGCTCAGGTTAGGCCTCAGGTGCCCGAGGGCCCTGGGGAGAAGCCACCCCAGATGCTGTTCCCTTTCGCAGGTTCCCTTTCATAGTCGTTTATGGCACCTTTTCTAGGCCAGCATTTGCCACACTTGCTCAAGGAAAGAAACCCCTGGGGCTCCGGTGGAAAATGCACCCCGCCCCCCAGTATACCCCTCCCCTGTAAAACTCTCCAGGGCCTGGTCTGGGAGTCTCTTTTTAGTAAGTGCCTCTTGGTTCCTCTGGGAAACTGGAACTGTCATCGCTAGGCCTCACCCCCAAGCTCTCAGGCCTGTGTGACACCAAGGGGAACAGGCTGAAGTGGGCTCTGTATTGTTGGGCCTCTGGGGGACAGGGGCTCTGCAGGAGGGTGACTGGTGGGTAAACAGCCCCAGACTGGGGGGTCTCAGGCTGGTCTGTTCCAGGACCCCTTGGGCGGCGGGCCTTGATTCCTGGAGTTTCCCAGAACACTGGCCAGCTGCTGCCTCCTCTGAGGCTTGTCACAGGAAGGGGGCAGGGTGGGAGCCCCAAGGGGGTCTGCCCAGCCCCTCCCATCCCCTCCTGGGCTTGCTACCTTGTGGGCAGTCCCCTTTCCCCTTTAAAAAATGGACTGCCTCTGGCTGCTGGTTTGCACTGTAAAGGTAGGTCCTGAGTCTGGACTGGAGCTGGGTCCTGCGCATGAGAGACTCCTGGGGACTGGCTGGGCGCATGCGGATGGCCAGGCCCGGCTGGGAGCAGGGAGCTAGCACAGCCCGAGGCGCTATCCTCTGCAGTTTGCCCTGCAAACCCAGCAGCTCCTGTCAGCTCCCATGTGCTTGGGTCTTGGAGCCCAAACCATGAAAGCAGGACTCAGGCATGGCCAGGTGGCCTCTGTGCCCCAGAAGGGCTCTGCTGAGGTGCCCCTCTGCTTTCTCCTCAGTCAGCGGCTTGCACCAGATTTCAGAGCATAGTGGGGGCCAGGCCCTGCTGCAGATTGAAGTCTACCCTCCAAGCCGGCTGGTTTGTCTCCATTTGCTGGATGAGATCACCGAGGCTCAGGGAGGGGCGAGATGACTTGCAGGTCACACAGCGTGAGTGGCAGAGCTGGGACTCTTCCTCCCCTCCCTGCCAGGTTGCCACTGTCTTGAACTTAACACCCAGGCACTATTGTCTTGATAACCAGTTTCAGAGGCAAATCAAGGCACCTCTGCAGAGCCGCCTCTGCAGGCAGTTGTTGGGCCCTGAGGGGTGGTGGGTGGTGGCTTGTCAGTGAACTTGGAGCACAGGCCTCGCCCAGCTGAGTGTGGATGACTGGGCAAGCCATTCCATCTCCCCAAGCCTCTGCTCCCCCATCTGTGTAGTGGCTGAGGATGGCAGGTGCTTAATAAATGATAAGATTCCCCCTCCTCCCAGGCGGCCACCTCCCATTCCTCTTACCCACCAAGCTGGGGCCTGGGACCTCTGGCATGTCTTTGGTGGGAGCCCCCAGGCCACACCGACTGGGAGCCCCCCTGCCTCCTTTCCCTGTCCTCTCCTGGGAGGGGCTTCTCCAGCATCGGTGACCAGGTCATGCCCCAGCATCCCTGCTTCCTGGGGCGGCCTGGAGGAGGCAGGTGGTATGGGGAGGATGCCTTGTGGGAGTTTCGCTTTCATTTCTGCCTCACCCGGTTTCCATCCAGCAGTTGAGGGCTGGGGTGTGGAGGCGAGGAAACATCCGGTCCCACCCAGGGGTGCTCGTCCTAGTGCAGGTTCCGGCCTCCCCCCCCCCCCGCTTTATCTGGGGGGGTGCCCAACCATCCCTGTAAAGAGCGCTGTCATGTTCCTTCCTGCAGGCTGATGATGTGCCAGTCACCCTTGGGTTCTGGGGATCCAGTGAGCACTGCAGAGTCCCCACTGGGCCCAGGAGCAGCCTGAGGCCACGAAGGTTCAGTCTGCAGTGCACGAGGGTGCAGGTTGTGTGGCGTGCTCTTCTGTCCTCCCAGGGGGGTGGGGGGGCTCTGGGAGAGGAGGGAAGGGGGCACATTGGCATGCGTGGGGGTGCTGGTGAGTTCCTGGATGCTGGTTCTGGAAAGGCGGCCCCTGCCCTCTAGGACCCTGGGCTCACGACCATCTCTCTGAGGGCTGTTCAGTGCTGCGGGACTGTTGGTCTCTCTCTGGGCGGACTTTCTTCCTTTTTACACACCCAGCCTGTGTTACAGGTGGGAAAACAAAGGCCCAGAAAAGAGATGCAGGGTTAGCCTCGTGTTGTAGAGCTAGTAGGTGGGGCAGCTTGGATTTGAACCTGTTTGGCCTGACGCTAAAGCTTCTCTCCTTTAACATTGTATTCTCCAAGGCCTAACGTTCATTGTGGGATCCCGGAAAAGGAAAGGAACCCTGGCCACTCATGGGATGTTTCTACCTCCCTGGGGCACGTCTGGGCAGGAGCTTCAGGGTCCTGTTGGGAAGCAGTTCTGCTTCCTGCGGAATTGGCCCCCAAGCCTTCACCTTGACCTGGGCTCAGCCATGCCGGGGCCTGTGCTTAAGGAGGTTTGGGTGTTGGGTTCCTTGCTGCTGTGGGAGGAAGGTCCAGGCCTGAGCCTCTGGGCCTCACGGAGGCTTCTCTGCTAGTGAGGGATGAGCTTTGTTTCCTTGGAGGGGGTGCTGATGTGGCTGCCTTGGTGTGGGCGGGATCAGCAGGGTCTGCCTCCCGGAGTGCACACCAGCCTTTGCTGGAGATTGCAAAGGCGTCGTTTTCAGCGGCATGAGAACCCTTCAGCCCCAGATGTAGCAGTAGCTGCCGGTTCTGGAGCCCCAGGTATGGGCTGTGCTGGAAGGCCCTCAGGCGGTGTGTGGAAACCGAGGCTCAGAGAGTGGAAGTGACCTTCCCAGGGTCTCGAGGCTGGTCGCTGGTGGGTGGGGGAGTAGGATTTGAACAGCAGCTTGGGCAGATCCCAAGCCCAGACCTTTGGCCACTGCAGAGTGTCTTTTCTTTTGTAAATGAAGGCAGGGGACGAGAGGACAGGACGG
Organism: Anoura caudifer; assembly: GCA_004027475.1. Classification (NCBI taxonomy): domain Eukaryota; kingdom Metazoa; phylum Chordata; class Mammalia; order Chiroptera; family Phyllostomidae; genus Anoura; species Anoura caudifer. Next base: position 73,044 of record PVKU01007181.1, read on the forward strand.
CTCTCCTTTCGTCTGAGCTCTGCTCCAATGACCCGTGCTCGGTGTTAGTTACTAACTTTTCTCTTTTTCCATCGGATGCCTTGCTTGTCTGGAGTCAGGAAATGTCGGTGCTGACTCAGTGGACACCCACTCAGGCTGCGGAGGCCGACCATGGCTCTGCCCAGCCCTTAGCTCCCCGGCAGTGGCGGCAGCGGTGGCGGGGCCTGTCCCGTGGGTGCCAGGTTGGGGCCGCCCAGTTTGCGAAGCACCGTGTCCCAGACGCCCTGCCAGATTCCCAGGATCCTGCTGTTCTCACCTCGCCCTGCTCCTTCCTGGAGACGCTCTGGGCCGGTGTGGACCAGGCTGTGTGGCCCATTCTTCTGTCTAAACCGCCAGTCATGTCCCTTCCCAGGGGTCACCTTGGGGACCTTGGAGCTTTATTTACTGAAGCTAGAGGCCTAGAGGGTCTTGGATGCTCTTGGAAAGACCCCGAAAAGCCTGGGGGTGGATCCTCAGCTTCAGAAGTTGGGGATGCTTGCTGCGTTCTGGCTGCGTGACTTTGGGTCAAGTGACTTCACCTCTCCCAGCCTTTAGTTTTTGTTCCCGAAGTGGGAGATTTCATACCAGCCTGCAGCAGGGTAGTTTTGCCGCCTGGCGGAGCTGTGGCAGCCTGAGTCCTTAGCCCCGAGCTGCCCTTTGGTGAGTGCTCAGTAAATGGGGATCAGTAATTCGTGTCTGGAATTGGCCATGAGCGGCTGATGGAGCTGTTTACCGGGCACTCAGGTTTGAGCATCCCTCCCATCTGGGAGGAAGACGGGCCTGTGAGGAGGAATGTCCCAGAAGCCTCTTGGGTAGGGCAGCACCAAATTCTGTGGGACGTCTTGTGGGCAGCGTTTAGCTTGGTTGGTGGTGGGATTTGAACCCTGACTCAGTTTCTTACTGGATGGGCGGCTTTGGTTGTGTTTTGGCTCCTTGCTCTGGGCCTTGATTTTCTCCGTGGGAAGAGTCGGGCCCACGCCTGCGCATCGGAGGGGCTCCAGGTGCACGAGCCTCCTTCCTTGTGAAGGCCAGAGACCATCTCGGTCCTGCGGGCCCCCACCTTGCAGTCACACTGTCCTGACCACAGGTGATGATGGCAGAGTAACCCTCTCTGCTGGTGAGGGGCACAGGCCCACGGTCTTTGAGCTGGAAGGGGTCTTTGCAGATGAGGATTCGCCGTTCAGAGCAGTCGGCCTTGTGGGGTCGTACACCCAGTGGCACCGCCCGACGGGCTGGGCCTTGGCCCCCGTGCCCACAGGTGCTCCTCCTCCGGCCTCCAGGGAACCTCAGATTAAGTGCGAGGCCTGGGTCTGACCTATTCTGGGACCCTGTAGGCAGACCCTGCACCTGGCTGGCCAGCACGAGTGATTTGGGCCCCTGGGCTCAGGGGGCCAAGGAACCCTGACCCCCATCCCAGTGGTCTCTCCTGTCATTTCTCCTGTGTTGCTGGGAGTGCTGAAGGACAAGCTCCTTGGATTCGAGGGGTTGCCCTAGGAAGGGTGGGTAGCATCTGGGACGTGGGCAGTTCCGTGGGTGCCTCTGCCCTGGCAGTGAACTGGGGGTCCCCTGGGAGTGAGGTCTGTGGCCTGGGCCTGCAAACCTGTCCCGTTGCCGGAGGCCACCATGGGGCGGCTACGTCCTCTGGTTCTCTCTGGCAGGCAGCCAGCAGATGCAGGGACCTGTCAGGGTGAGGTTTGCGATCGGAGCAGGGAGGCCGTGCGTGGCTGCTTCCTGCCAGTCACAGGGGCGGGTCAGCTCTGACGGAAGCTCAGTGCCAGCCGGGCGCATCCATGAGGGGGCTCCGGGCGCATCCATGAGGGGGCTCCTGTCAGTGGGGAGCTCAGGCTTCATGTGTAGATGGATTCAGGGGCTCAGCTGACATCCTCGGGACCTGGGCGTCCTGCCCTCCTGGCTTCTGTGAGTTGGCTTCATTTTCGGGTGCACTCGGTGCAAGGTGAGTCCTCACAACCAACCTTCCTTCTGAGCCAGGTGCGGCCGATGAGTCCCTTGTGGTCATCTCATTTGATTTTCGTTACAGCTTGTCAGGATGGGGTGTTTAGTGCCCCTGTTTTCTAAATGATGGAGACTCAGAGGGCCGAGTGACTTGCCTGTGGTCACACATGGAGTGGGTGGCCAAGCTGGGAGTCAGAGCTGGGCAGGGCGGCTCCTCCCCAGGCTCAGGCCTCAGGGGCCCTGATTCATTCTAATTGCCTGATTGGTCAGCCTGAACCCCACACCTGTCCCTGTACAAGTGGCTGGGGCTGGGCGTACCCCGTTCCCTACCACGTGGTCTGGGTGTGGACAAGGGGGACCCTATGCAGGAATCTGGGGCTGTTCCCTGAAGACAGCAATGGTTGTTGGGCAGCCGGGGGGAGGTGGGGTGCCGTCTACCAGCCTGAGGGTTTGCCCACAGTCTCCAGAAATAGGGCGCCATTTCCCAGAGGGGAGTGAACAGGGCTCCTCCCACCCCGACCTGCCCCCGCAAGGTGGAGCCCAAGACTGGGCCCCTGGAACCCCTGTCTCCTCATTCCCTCCGCCGGCCGCAGGCAGATTTGAGAGCCTGGGCTCTGGTGTCCTGGAGAAAGGGCTCCTGTAATGCTGCCCCCAGGGGAGAGGTGGGGTGGGGGCGTGGAAAGCTGCCTGGAACCCCGGGGCAGGCTGTGGCTCCCTGTCTGAGGTGCTGTGCGGAACCTCCGTGGTTTGAAACTGAGAATTGTGGGCAAAATGGCCCTGCTTTGCCCTCGCCTCCTGCTGTCTGTTCCTGTGCTGCATGGGGAGCCTTCGGAAGGTGTCTTCCCCTGGTCCTGGAGGATTTCGCTGCTGTGAACTATGTCACTTATTTTTAGAGAGAGGGGAAGGGAGGAAGGAAGGAAGAGGAGCGAAAAACGTCCATGTGTAAGAGCAACAGAGAGAAACATTGATGGGTTGCCCCTTGCACACTCCTAACTGGGGACCACACCCCAGGCATGTGCCCTGACCAGGAGTTGAATCGGCAACCTTGGGGTTTCCCGGACGACGCCCAACCCTCTGAGCCAAACTGGTCAGGGGCAGCTGTGGGCTGCTTGATTGGGGTTGTGGAGCTGGAGGGGAGCATTTGTGAGGGACACTCTGCGTGCCTGTCCCCCCCCCCCCCGATCCAAGCAGGCCTGGTCAGGTCACGCTGGAGGACACGCTGGGAGTAGTCCCACCGGGTGGGGAGGAAGTGAATGGTGAGGGGCTGGTGCCCCCACACCCAGGCCCTGCACACACACACCTGAGGGCTTGGGGCGAAGGGGTGGGCTGGAGGCTGGGAGAGGGCTTTGAGGCTGGGGCCCAGCTAGCCAGCAGCCCCTTTGTGGAGCCCGCAGGGGAGTGAGGACCCACCGCCCTGCCCGGAGCCCTAGCCCGAGCTGCCAGGTGCCTCTGCGTGTGTGTCCCAGAATTCTCATAGGTCAGCCGCTCTTTTTAGAGGCGTGGCCTTGGGTGGCAGACAGAGGTAGTGCTGGTGGGAAAGCAGTGGAACAGAGGGCTGTACAGGGCCCTCCTCTTTGCTGTGGCCACCACGAACAGCCAGCCGGGCCCGCCTGACCTTCATCAGCCCAGAAATATAGTAGCTTCCTGGGGCCTCTGGAGGCTGTACGTCCGAGGTGGCAGAAGCCAGGGTCAGGGAGCTCAGGCCTCTCCGCTGTTTAGCTGTGTGGCTTTCATCAGAGTCCACCGCTGCCAGGCCCTGGGGAGCGAATTTGTGACCCCCCACTTGTGGTGGAGCTGGCGGGACTGCCATTAGCCCCTGGGTGGTCCGATGGTGGGGTCCGCTCCGTGAGGCTGTGGGGTAGGGTCATTTCAGTCCGTGAACCGATAAACGCCAAGCGCCTGGACACAGCCGAGGGCAAGAAGGTCAGCGACTTGCCTGCACGCAGTTCTGCTGTCTCGGGCAGGCTCGCATCTGGCTTGTGAATACCACTAAAAACTTTCGTTAAGAAAGTAATAACGTCCATGGTCAAAATTACGCTGCACCGAAGTGTGTGCAGTGAAGAGTCTCCCTCACAGTCACTCCCCCACCCGGCCCTGGTCCCCTGAGGCAGCTGTGCTCCCACGGCCGTGGCGTGTGCCATGTCTGTGGAAGGTAGTGTGTACAACACACGGGAACACGCGGCCCGTTACTCATGCTCTCCTGCTCTTCACCTTTTGTCGCTTCATGAAGCTGACGGGTGACTCTGTATCTGTTCTGACTTGGAACCATCATTGTCCGTGAAAGAATCTGTAAATACAGCTCAGCCGCAGGCTGGAAAAAGACCCCTCTTCGGCCCCTGTGGGGATTCTAGGCTTGCCGCAGGGCCCATGGTTCACCTGCTTCCCCAGTCTGCTCGGGCTGCCGTAGCAGGTACGCCACGTTCTCCGGGCTCGACCTTGTGTTTTTTGGGGCATCCAAATCACAGTTCTAATCGGAGTTGTCAGGAAGCCGTTTGAGAAGGCTGACCTCGGGTTTCCCTGCCCTGGAGGCTTCCACCGTGGGGGCTGGGCGGTCCAGGGAGACTGTGGACCCCGGGGCGTGCTGTGTTACAATTCCTGAGAGGGTGTAAGTGCTGCAAAATGGACAGCTTAGTCACATGGTCCAACCTGCAGAGAAAGGGCCCCGGGGAGCGGTCCCCTGAAGTCTGTGCCTGCTGCGTGTGCACAGCCACTTCCGCATAAGCACACATGTGCACCCACACATGCCTGTTTATTCCAGTGTGTTTTTTATAGTTTTATAACTTTATTCAGCAGTCAGCAGTTCTCATCACGTGAACCTCTTATAGATTCTGAAAGTGGTGACAGGCACGCAGGTGACCAACGCGCAGAGCTTGTTCGGTGAACCTTCACCCTCATTCCGTTCTCTGGACCAGGGCACCTGGGTCCGGTCGAGACCTTCCTTACGCCTTTGGCCCAGGCAGCCTTTGAGCCTGGCGTCCATGCGCACACCTGGATTCCCATGCCCTTCGTGGCAGAGACCTGCGTCTCTGGGGGTGCCGAAGGGCCCGCTTTATGAGACCCGCCCCGTGGATGCACTTGTGCGAGCTGGTGGTGTTCTCTGGGCACTGCTGCCTCGTCGATGGCAGAGCGGCCCTTCCTCCTCTCGCCTCCCTCCTTCGAGGGAACCGTTGTGCCGGGCCCTGGGTGTTTGGTTTTCTGAGCCAACCCCATGTCCACGCAGATCCAGGTCCTTGTTCACAGGTTCCTCGGCCTTGGCGCTGCTGACCCTTTGGGCTGGACCCTTCTGTCTTGTCGGGGTCTCTGCCATGTGTATCGCAGGGTGTTGAGCAGCATCCTGGGTCTCCACCCACTCCTCCCGCCATGTGACAACCAGAATGTCTCCAGGGATTGCCACATGTCTCCCAGGGCAGCGGGCAGGACCACCGTAGCTGCAGGTCCTGTTGGTAGCTCCTCTCTCACTCCCAGCCTGGCTTTGGGGTCATGCAGCCGCCAGGCGTGGGCCCAGCCCTCTCCGTGGCGGACTCACTGTCCTCACACACCCACCAAGACCTGCGTGGCAGTGTGCTCACGGGCACTCAGTGTGTCCTGTTCTCTGGCCTGGGGGTCTGGAGGCCTGGGTGGAAAGACATTGCTCTCCTGTTCCCTTGTTGGGGATCCTGAGCTTGTTCTTGCACCTGAACCTTGATTTTCTCATCTTTAAAATGGGGCTTTAAGAGCCCTTTCTTTGGGGCTGGCGTGGATCGGGGATGCCAGTGTGTGGTGCTGCCCCAACCCCCAGTGCCGGCCTCGTCACAGGTGCCTGGTGACTTTCCTCGGGCCCTCAAGTCCCTCTCAGTCTGGGTCTTGGTTCTGTTGTGTGTAAAATGTGGGGGCCCTGGGAGGTGAAGGCCACAGAACTAGAAGGCACCCACTGGGTGTAGAGCGAAGTGGTGGAGGCCAGCCACCCAGCCAGAGCCTGTGACATTTCAAATCCCAGAGAGCTGAAGACGGGCGTGTGCCGAGGCTGGGAGGGCCGGGCTGCCAGCTGAGGTCAGGGTGCACATGGTGTTACCAGGAGAGGCGCTCAGAGCGGCACCTTTTCCACCGTCCCCGAGCCCAGCCAGGACCCACTGTGACGAGAGCGTGGAGTTTGGGCTCGGGCATGGGCTTGCACCCTGCCCTTCACCCTCTAGCTGAGTGGCTGTGTCGCTCTCTGAGCTCCAGGCTCCACATCTGTGCAGCTGGGCCAGGGCTGTCCCGAGGGTTACCTGGGAGGAGGATTGTGCTGATCGACATTGGCTGGAGGCTCACTGTGTGCCAGGCATCATTCTGTCCCCCAGTGTGTCGTGAGTCACACAGCCTTGCCATGCCCATTTCACAGATGGGGAAGCTGAGGCACAACTACAGCGCCTGGCCACGGGAGACATGCAGTAAGTGAAGCTGTCCTGCAGTCCTTGTTGTTAGGAGCTGGCTGCTCTTGGGATTTGAGTCTGAACATCAAAAACCCGAAAGATAGAAGGGAGGAGAAAGACGTGCCTCCTTGCCTTCTTGGGAAGGATTCTGAGCTAGATGTGTGCGTGTTGGTGGAGCGAGGCCGGTTCTGAGCTGGGTTTCCTGGGCAGGTGCCTTCCCTGGGGAGCTGGAAGCCTTTGTCCCCCCCACCCCCTGCCCCCGCAGGGATCTGAATGACAAAACACCATGGGGCGGACGTGGTAATCACGCTGCAAGGGACACTTGAAATTATATCTGTGTTTGGGAAGCTAATTTTAAGGAATGTTTCCCTCTTCATAATTACATGCAATCAGCCAGCCCTTGTGAAGGGGGTTCTCTTTCTCCCTCAGCTGCGTGGCCATCTGCTTTTCTCTTCCCTTGTCTCCGTTCAGCATGCAGTGGGCCACCCCCCTGGCAGAGGGATTACCAGCCCTTGGCTGCCTAGAGGCCCAAATGAAACCTTTCTGTGGTGACTGATGGGACAGGGACAAGGGAGAAAAGTGGGGGGTGATGCTGGGCTGGGTGCCTGGGTGGGTGGTGGCAGTTGCTTTCAAGGTTGAGGGGCAGGCTGTTGGAGAAGGCGGTGGAGTATGATGTTTTGGTTTGGATGTTGTAGTAGCCAGGGTTCTCATGGATGCAAGTAAGAGAGGATCCAAATCAGATGAGCTTAAGCAAGAAGGGAATTTCGTGGCCCAGATTACAAATGGCACCAGAACGGCACCTCGGGTCCTGGAGACATGTGTCCTGCCCCTTCACTCCCCTGGGGCTCTGCCACCACGGTGCTTCTCAGCTCTGCGACGGCTTCCCTTTCCTACCCCAGGACCTTTGCAGGTGCTGTTGCTTCTGCCTAGCAGGCTTTCCCCCTCATAACTTTATTTTTAAAATTTTTTTATTTTTATATATTTTTGATTTTAGAGAAAGGGAAAGAGAGGGAGAAGGAGAGGGAGGGGAACATCAGTTGGCTGCCTTCTCTATGCAGAACCCAGACATGTGCCCTGACTGGGAATGGAACCGGCGACCTTTCGGTTTGCAGGACTGTGCCCAACCCAGAGCCACACCAGCCGGGGCCCCCTCATAACTTTAGCTCTCAGCACCGTCCCCCCTCCTCTGCCTCAGCCTCTCGAGTATTCCTTTCAGTACATATCATGTACCTATGTAGGTTGTTTGCTCATTCACCCTCCTGTCTGTGCAGTCGGCTCCTCATGGGCAGGTGCCCTTTCTGTCGTCCGTACTGTTGTGTCCCTGGCAGGGAGATTGTGCTGAGCACGTAGTAGGTGCTCAGAAAAGGATGCATGTGAAAAAGGAATGAACAGAACCCCTTGGATGGCAAGGTGGTTCACGGGAAAGTAAGTCGTCAGGACGAGCGTAGTTCATGCAAACCTGGTAAGAGAAAACAAAATGGAAGGCTCCCTGCCCACGCCTACCTTGTGGCGGTTACGAGCGTTCCCGGAGAGTTGTGCAGTAGATGAACATCCTGAGTCAGGGAAGTGGGTGCGGATGCTCAGAGACCCCCTCTCCCAACACACGGGCTGGCCCGGAGCGGGCTGTGAGCCTCGCCCTTGCTGAGGAGGAGTTGTGTTCGGGAGAAGGCATCGTTCGCTGGCCCTTCCCGCCTTTGCTCTGGCCTGTGGGCCGCTCAGCGGCCTTCCTCTTGGGCTGCCCTCTGGCAGGGTCCTGCGAGGAAGAGGCCAGTGTCGTGGGTGGTGGGGGAGGGGTGGGGTGATCCAGATGAGGTGGACGGGTGTTTGGAAGTGTGAAAGAACTGGCCCGTGGGGGAGCCAGGCAGGCTGAAGCCTGCTCACCGCACCAAGAGGTGGGTGCGCTGTCGCAATAGTCCTGATGACCAGCTGGACGAGGGAAGGGCAGGGACGCTTCGGGAGGCAGTGAGGTTATGAGTCATGTCTCGGATGTAGAGTGTCACAGGCTGGAGGGAGTGTGCAGGGACAGCAGGATGGCGGCCTGTTGGCCTTTGGGACAGGGGTCCATATCTCGTGGGGCAGGGAGGCTGCCCTTTGCTGCACTCAAGCGTTCTCTTCTGGCTGGAACCTGGCTTCCTCTTCGTGGTCTTCCTCTCTTCTGCCCAGTGCCCTGACTCTTGGCTTGAGGTCAGCTGCGGCTCTGATGCCCTGTGTGGGGCTCCCCGAGGGATTTCTGGAGCTGTGTGGGGCCTGTCGCTATGGCTCCCAGCTGCAGAGGCTGGGCCGGAAGGAGGTGGAGGCGTGTGCCCGCCTGCCAAGGCCTGGGGCCCTCTGAGGCCTGGGGTTCATTCTTTCCTCCTTGGGGGGCCAGCTGGCCTACACTGTGCAGACCGAGCTGATGGCCCTCTCACTGGTGGGCTCAGAAGCTTTAGAGATGGGGAAGGGCTCCTCAGACGTGAGCCCGGCCACCTTCCCGAGGGTGGGCATCCTGCCTCAGCTTGAAGCCTTCCCTCCGCAGGGCAGTCAGCACCTGCCGGCAGCCTCCCTTCAGGAGCCGGCATCCTGTTCCTGCGGTTGAGTCGAAATCAGCTTTCTGCTTGGAAAGAGGGCGTTCAAAGTGACATTGTCCTCAGAAGGAGCTGTCCACCCTGCGGGGAGGAGAAACAGGCCTGCCGGCTCCCCCACCTCTGGGCTGTAAGTGCCCCAGGTGTGTGCTGTCCCTGCCCGAGTCTGAGGCCAGTCACAGCTCCTCAGGAAGTGTCTTCTGGGCCCTTCTTCCCAGGCCTCCAGGGGCCATGGCTCCCCTCCCCCAGCCTCCTGGGGTCAAGGTCTGAGGTGGGAGTTCAGCCCACACGGGCTGTGGGTGGGCAGGGAGGAGTGGCAGCCCCGCCCAGAACAGTTTCTCCCCAGAAGCCTCACCCCCAGCAGACGGGGCTGGACCCCCACTCTCACAGGTTGGAGGGTCCCCTGGGGTCATGTGATGAGGGTGGACTCTCCTGACAGCAGACCTGACTTTCGGTTGTGATTTTGCTGTGACTTACTTGCTGTGAGTCTTTGAGTGAGTTTCTTTCACTTATATATGTGTGTATATATATTTTCTAGCTTTATAGAGGTATCACTGACAAACAGAACTGTAAAGTATGGAAGCGTTACAGTGTGGTGATTTGATACACGAGGTCTGTCCAGAAAAAGTGCAGTCATTGTTAATATAATAAGAAAGGTTTGCGTGACATCAATGTAACCTGGCAGCCAAGGAGAGTGGACTGGAATGCACATGTGTGAACAGTGATGACTTCACTGTACTCGTCAGCGGGGGTGGTAGACGCCATTGAGTGAGCATGTGTACTGTGTGGCTGCAGCATTAAAAATGACTGAGAGTAGACCAAAGAATCTGCGTCAGATTTTGTGTTAAGTTTGAAATTCCTCCATGGAAACTATTCGGATGGTTCAGAAGGCTGCAGCTGTGGGCAACCAGCAACTGGCAGCTTCATCAGACCTGCTCATGCATCACGTCTCGTGCAGAGTTTTTTGGTGAAACATCAAATCACCCAGGTGACTCCACCCCCCTAGAGCCCAGACTTGACGCCCTGTGACTTCTGGCTTTTCCCAAAACTAAAATCACCTCTGAAAGGGAAGAGATTTCAGACTCTCAGTGAGATTCAGGAAAATAGGAGGGGCAGCTGATGGCAGTTGGGAGAACTGTGTGAGGTCCCAGGGTGGCTGCTTTGAAGGGGCCTGAGGCATCCTTGTCCTGTGTACGATGTGTCTTGTACCTTGTATCTTCTTCAGTGAGTTGCTCCATTTTTCGTAGTGCAGGGCTGGACACCTAGCCAACCCTCGAGTGTGCACATCGCGAAAGGACTCTCACCGTCAAGTTAAATCACCTGTCCCCTCGCATATTCATTTACCTGTTGTATTTCTATTTTTTTGGTGAAACACTTCTCTCTCAGCAAGTCTCAGTGACAGAGCTCGGTATCACCCACTGGGGTCACCACGTTCTTCCCTGGACCCTGAGGCCCTACGAGGCTCGGAGCTGGAGGTCTGTACCGTCACCACCTTTCCCGTCTCCTCCGCCCCCCAGCCCCCGGCAGCCACCATTCTGCTCTGTTTCTAGGAGTTAAACTCTTTTTTTTAGGATTCCACATATGTAAGTGTTATCGTGCGGTATTTGTGGGTCTGTGTGTGGCTTACTTCACTTAGCTAAGGTTTGGTCGAGTTTCTTAATTTCTCTGAATTTCCTCACTAGAAAAAGATAGGACAGCCCCACTCTCTCGTGCAGCTGTTGAAATTAAGGCTGAATTGACCTTCAAGTGCCAGCTCTTAGGCCCTCCGGCCCCGTGCTCCTCTGTCCCTCTCCCCCTTGCTTGGGGAGGACAGGCCCAGGAATTTCCGGTGCTGCCTCTCGCTGGTTCAGGTTGTGCCTGGGCCTTCGCAAGCCTCCCTGAAATCTGGGGGTCTCAGGGGCACCAGGTGAAGTCACCACCTGTCTTTGGAGTCTGGAGCCCAGGGCATCTGGAAAGGGGGCTGGGGCTGAGGCCTGGTACTCCTGGGCCTGTTCACGGGGGCACAGTGGTTTCTGTCGATGCTCATGTGCGTGGGTGCTGGGCTCAGGCCTCAAACACCTCTGCGTGTGGGGAGAGTCTGTAGCTGCTTAGAGCTGCTTGGCAGGGTCAGAGGGACATGGCCTTTGGTGGAGCCAGGTGGCCTTGGAGTAGGAAGGCGTGGCTGCTCTGGGCATCTCTCATGGTCTTCCAGGTAGGCCCAAAGCTTAGGAATTATCACTCCTTCCCACAACATGCAGCCAAGTCTTCCAGGCCTGGGCCTCTGGTCTCCACCTCCCAGGCCCCTCCCCTGGCCCTATGTGCCCCTTCACACCAGGGACGCATGTCAGTGTTTGGTCACACCTAGTGTGCCCTTGGACCCCTGTGGGTGCTGAGCTCCAGCCTTTTCCTTGTTGACTTGTTGAGTCACCCAGCAACCCTCTGGGTGAGTCCTCGTCTGCCCACAGCCCCCACGTGGCCGCTGCGCAGGAGCACCCGATATGCGTGGGATTGGCCGGGTGGCAGGAGCCTTGGTTTTGAGGCAAATGGCGAAATGCCCCCGCCACCTCCAGCGTGTCCTCAGAACCTGCATATGGATCCTTACATGGCGAAAGGGACTTCGCAGATGTGATTAAGGTTAAGGATACTGAGATGGGAGGTTATCCTGGGTAATTGGACAGGGCCTAGTGTAACCCGAAGGGGCCTTCCATGGGGTAGAAAGCAGGGTCCGAGTTAGAGAAGGTGTGACAACAGACGCAGAGGTCAAAGTGATGCGCCCACAAGCCAAGGGGTGCAGGCAGCCTCTAGAGCTGGAAAGGGCAGAGAGAGGCTCGGCTCCTCGCCCCAGAGGGAGCCCGCCCTGCTGACTGTTTCAGGCCCCTCACCTCCGGAGCTGCGAGAGGAACACTATGTTGTTTTCGGCCAGCACGTTCGTGTTGATTTGTTAAAGTAGCGATAGGAAGTGAATACAGTGTTCGTTTACTGCGAATATATGGGGCCTGAAAGGGGAGCAACTGGGTCAAGGTCAGAGCCAGCTCCCTGCCCTTAATTGCAGACCAGTGGGTCAGGTTGTTACTTGACTCCTTGGGCCTGCCTTCCCACTTGCTCTCCTGTAAATAGCTGAGAGGTTGGCAAAATATTTGAATAAGGTGCTTCAGGGTTTAGGTTTTCTGAGGGTAGGGGTGGGGGTAACTTGACCTTGGCTTTGATGTGACAGCAACCCTAGGGCTGTGGCAGAGGGACCCAGGAAGCTCCAAATGCCTGGATGCCCTGGCTTTGCCCCAGGTTGGTACTTGGTGGGCCCTCGGCTGGTGACCTGTGCTGGCAGCCTCTGACATGGTCACCCCCAGGACTCGGCTCAAAGGGCAGTCTCTGTCACCTTCCTGTGCTCCCTGCCGTCCCCCAGGAGTTTGCTGCATTCCGAGGCCTGTGGCTCACACACCAGGTCGCTGACTTCCTTTCCTTGGCCACCTGCTTCTCTAGGCAGGGCTGTGGCTTAGGGGTCCCTCTGTTCCTGGGCCAGCATAGCCCTAGACAGAGAAGCCTAGCAAATACCTGATGACAGCCGGACAGGGAGCCCTGTGCTTGTGTGGTTGGAGACCTCCAACCCTGAACTGTGGGGCTCACAGAACCCTCAGGCCAGGAGGCGGCTTTCGGTTGTGAGGGAAGGTCAGCAGCGGGCATGGTGGATGGGGGTGTTCGACCTGCTGCGGTGCACAGCCTCCCCAAAGGCAGGCCGGGACACACACCTGCGCAGTTACTTTAAGAGCTTGTGGACCTTGAGGATAGGTGTTGGAAAATGATTCAGACCTTCCCTGGCAGGCTTCTCCCTCCCCCACGGTTCCGAAGGAGGGAAATGTCAGCACAGGAATCCCTGTCATCCCCCTTCCTGCTCCAGCTTACCTTGCTTTTTAGGCTGATGGTACGTGACTGCATTCCTGGGAATAAGAAACTGCTTGGAAGCGAACAGACTGAATCATTAACAGACTGAATCACGAGCCCCGAGGCAGGAGGCTGACAGCCGGAGGTGGTGGGAGGCTGGAGGCAGCCCTTCCTGCAGCCCCTGTGCCTCCGCTGCCTCCCCCTGCAGTGTAGGGCTCATCCCTCAGTAGGAAAAAGAGGAATGAAGTGCCTGCAAGGGGGTAGCAGAAGTCTGAAAACGACGTCCAAGTGGAGAGTTTTTATATTAAAAGGGGGGTGTGCCGAGGGCCCTTCAGGGAACGTCAACATTAGCTTCCAGCTGCAAGTCCAGGTGGTTTCCATCTGAAAGAATGACACTGTGGACGCAGCAGAACATGCCTGTGGGTGATCTCTAGCCCACCCGTGCCTCCGATTCCCCGTCTTGGACGTTGAGGGGCGTTTAAAGGCGCCTCAGCAGCAAAAGCCCTGGAGGTTCTGCTTTCTTTCCTCCAGGAGGTGCTGGGAAGGTGACTCACTTTGCCCACACCCTGGGAACCTCGGAGAAGCCACTTCCCGACCCCGTGGGCTTGATATGGGTCTGAAGGAGCACCCTGACTCACGCTGCGTCTGCCCCGTGGGCGCCCGTGGCCCGCCCTCCTCCTGCCTCCTCCAGGTGGGGCCCCTAGTGTAGGGGAATGTCTTCAGTCATAGGATTTGGTGACTCTCTAATCAGGGGAAGGGTGCCAACACCCATCCCCCCACCCCAAACAGGGAAAACATATGGCAGTGTCCAGTTTATCTGGTTCTTTCCTGGAGCTGTCCAAACAATTCAAGTGTTTGTGCTGGCTTTAAAATTCTGTCCACATGTTGCCTTTATATCGGACCATTTCGGTTTCTGGCACTGTTAACAGGAGGAAAACCCAAATTATGAAACTTACCAGCAAGTGAACCAGGCTGCCCAGGAAGCAGACCCGCAGGGACAGCTCAGGACAGGAGCCCTGGCCCAGCCCTGGGAGGCTGGGCCACTTGGTGGGTGCGGAGCAACCGCCGGGTGCGGCGTCTGCGGTGGGCATGGGGCGCTTCATGAAGATCACAGTCTTTGGCCTCGGGGGCCCAGGGTCAGCAGCAGACCACAGAGCAGCCTGAAGTGTCAGAGGGCGAATGGCTGAAGGGCCTTCGTTGCTGCCCTGGGAGGGGGCAGACAGCAGCCTCTCTGTGAGCTGCTCTTGGTGGGTAGCGGGGGTTTGCCAGGGAGGGAGGGCGTTCTCGCAGAGGGAGCGGCTTGTGCAAAGGCACAGAGCTGTGTCGGCTCCGGGCTGTGTAGAGAACAGGGCTCCTCATGGGAGGGTTTAATGAAAGGGATTGGTACTACCCCCCACCCCCGATGCCTTACACTGGACCTCCAGATGCCACGTGTCAGGTATCACAAGAATTCGGGGTGTAGCCCTGGCCTTTGCGGCTCAGTTGGTTGGAGCATCATCCCATAAGCCACATGGTTGAGGGTTCGCTTCTCTGTCAGAGCACATGCCTAGATTGCAGGTTCGGTGCCCGGTCTGGGCGTGTATGAGAGGCCACTGATTGATGTTTCTCTCTCACATCGACATTTCTCTCCCTAAAATCAGTAAGCGTGTCTTTGCGTGAGGATAAACAACAAAGAATTTGGGGTACAGACGGGGCACAAGCCCCGTTTCCTCAAGGAGCATGTATCAGTCAGGATAGGCCGAGTGGGGCTGCAATAAAAGCCACCTGGAGAGGCTTGCAACAAAGGTTGTTTGTAGCTCATTCAGAGCTCAGGCTGGGGCTCGGCAGCTCTCCAGGCCGGTGACCACCCTGCGGTGGCTCCGCTCAGCGGTGCTCATCTGCGTCCGCATTTCCTAACCTGGGCGCTGCGGGCAGTTCAGGCCAGAGAATCCTTGTTTAGGGGGCTGTCCCGTGCATTGCAGGGCCCTCACTTCTGGAAACCAGTAGAACTTTTCCTGGTTCTGACGATCGAAAACGTCTTTAGGTATTACTAATTGTTCTCTTTTTAATTTTTTTAAAAAGATTTTATTTATTTTTAAGGGGAGGGGGAGGGAGGGAGAAAGAGAGGGAGAGAAGCAGAGATGTGAGGGAGATGCACCTATGGGTTGCCTCTCATATGTGCCCTGACTGGGGACTGAACCCACAACCCGGGCATGTGGCTTGAGTGAGAATCAAACTGGCGACCTTTCACCTTGGGGACAACGCCCAGTCAACGGAAACACTCCTGTCAAGGCCGAAGGTCCTTTTAACGGTTCCTGTCCGGTTCCCAGCCTGGCTTCGTTGCCACCCGGCCAGGTTTCTGTCCAGGAGCGGGTCTGCGCTGGCTCCGGGAGTCAGCCCTGTCCTCGTGCTCCCCGTCGCAGAGGTCCAGGAGGACCGGCTGCGAGTCGGGCACTGGCAGTCGGGTGCTGCCACTTGGAAGTGCCATGGGCCAAAGCAAGGTACACAGGTCTGCCCAACCAGGGGGCGCGGGAGTCCAGGGGAGTGCCCCGGGGGAGGAGAGCTGCCCGCACCGTGGCCGGCACTGGTGTCCACCGAGGAGCTTTCAGCTGGGCGGCCTGCGTGTCTGGGCTCCGAGCTGGGGTGCTGCAGCATGGGGGCTCTGAGGGCAGGGGAGCCGAGGGAGGCCCCCAAGGGCCTGCCCTCGAGTGTGGGCTAGGTGGTGATGCTGGGGTGGCATCCGACGCAGCAGGAACAGCCTGCCCCGCTGCACATACAGGTCCCAGAGGAGGCCTGGCCACCTATTCAGGGAACCCTGAGTCCTTTGCAGGGCAGGGAGAGGCAGTGGGTGGGTGGGGGTTGCCTGCAGGCCCTGTGGGTACTAAAGGGGCTTTGTATTGGGGTTCTGAAATCTGGGGGTTACCAATGTGTGCTACAAATGGCTTGGATGGGAACGTGCCCGCCTCACCGCTGGCATGATTACACCCTTCCGCCTCTAGTGGGCTTTGGCTCGGGCCAGGGGCAGGGGCAGCGCCTCCTTTCTTCTTGCCCATGGGTGGGAGGGGGCCTGTGTTTCCGGGCCAGTTCCCTCTGCTGTGACATTGTCCCCTGGAGGCCTGGCCTGGCCTCCTCCGCAGTGGGGTGATCCTGTGGGCCCCCTCTGCAGGGGTGGCTTGCCTCTGCTGTGCCTCGGTGAGAGGCAAGTGGTGGTGGCCTTGCATACGGAGGGAAAGCGGTTCTGGATGCAGGGCCTGTTTTTACAGACTTCCCTCTTTCTCTGGTCGCTGTTCTGCCTTCTCTGAGCTCCTGGAATTCTCCCAGTTGTCACTGGAATTGCTCTCCTCTCTGGTCAATGGGGACCCCTGTTCTCGGCCCTCTCTCTCCCCTGCTGATCCACCATTTCACACACTTCACTTCCCTGGAGCCCTCGGGTCTCGTACCTGCCCAGGAAGGTCCTGTTGGGCTGGAAAGTTCATACGCATTTATCAGAGGTGAAGGCTGAGACCCAGGGTGGCTCAGCAATGCGTCCTGTGCCTGCTGCTGGTTTTCAGGGAGCCCTGCAGGCCTGCTGCTCGGTGGGGGTCGTAGTCCCAACGTGTCCAGTGATAACCTTCCTGACATCATACCCGGTGTCCTGTGCCTCAGGCCTTACGTAGCCGTGTGGTGTGGGCTTGTGGGTGCTTCTCCCTCTTCTCGGTCCTGCCTGCCTGGCCTCTGAGGAGCTCTTTTCTCCTCCCCGACTTTGTGTCCTCCTCATCGGGCTCCTTCGTCGTTCCCGCTCCCTCCGCGCCAGGTCATGCAGGGTAATTTCTGTCATTGTCAGAAAGTGGGAGCCACTGTCACTTACCGAGGACCTGCTGTAGTAAGCAAGACAGTGGCCAGTGACAGAAACTCAGTGTCAACTGGCTTCAGCAAAACTGAGCAGCTGAAAGTCCAGAGCAGGCAGGCCCCAGGCCGGCTGGGTCAGGGCCTTGATCTCTGGCGGGAGAACACTGGCCTTTCCTCCCGGCACGACCGCGGGAGTCTGGGCACACGGAGGCAGCAGCGGCCGTGCTCTCTGCTGCTGACGGCCCCCAGGACCTGTTCTGGGAAGGATCAGGGCTGGCCTGGCTTGGGTCCCAGCCTCATCCTACAACTGTGAGACTCTAGGCCAGGGGTGTTGCACTCATTTTCACCAGGGGCCACATCAGCTTTGCAGTTGCCTTCAAAGGGCCGACTGTAATTTTAGGGCTGTGTAAATGTAACTACTCCTTAACTGGGGGCAAGGAGCTCGGCTCTACCACCGGGTAGAAACAAGGTGCTGGGCCGGATAAAATGAGGTAGAGGTTGGAAAACTTGGGCCTTGTGTTTGCCACCTGTGCTCTAGGCCACATACCCTCCCCAGGAGAATCACATGGGACAGAGGAGGGCAGTTCTGAAAGGCAGGCAGGCAGGGCGGAGCCCACAGTCCCAGTGTGGGCCCCGCACTCTGTGGGCCAGGTTCCAGGGGTCTCCTAACTGGGCAGATAAGGAGACTGAGGCACAAGGTGCAGTTGGATCTGGTTCCATGCTCTCCTTTGTCTCCCATTTCTGCCTGTTGCTCAGACAGTCCCTGAACTGTCTGCTCAGCTTGGTCCTGGGCTTCTAACCACCTCCTGGCACCATTATGGTCGAAAAAATGGAAAAGTGACCAGCTTCCCGCGTCCTCTCCTGGTGCTGGCATGCGGCCTCCGCCTGCGCCCCGAGTGTGAGCATCACAGCGGTTCCAGGTTCTCTTGGGCCCTTTGCTCCTGTCCCCAGGACCTGGCAGGGCTGCCCCTGCATGAAGCCCGTCCCCTCCCCCTTTCCTTGGGCAAGTCTGGCCCAGGTACCAGCTGTACCAGGAGTAGCCCTTGGTGGACTCAGCGGCTGTTCCCATCCCTGGCTGCTCCTGAGCAGCACCTGGTGCTTGACAAACCCCGAAGTACTGCCCTGCCCCCACCCTGCCCCTAGACCTCCTGAATTGGAGTGTTCAGGACCGGACCCCAAGTTAGCGTTTTGACAAACTCCAGTGCTGATTCTTGGTCACCTGCCCTAGCATTTGGGGCTGCTGGTCCACAGTTGAAGACCAGGCTGTGCCTGGCCTCTGTGTATGCCTAGCCTATATCTCCCCCACTTCTCATCACCCCATCTGCCCTGTGAGGGCAGTTATGCCCCCACACCCCCAGACATCTGGGAAGCGGGCACTCCTCGTGTTAGTCATCTTTAACTTCTCCTCCCCAATGTCTGTCTGTAGTTTCCCTTCAGTTTTTGTTCAAATGGCAAATGCTGCCTCCTCCGTGAAGCCTTCCCTGATTGCTGCCTTGAAAGGATAGTTTGTCTTGTAAATGAGTATTTTGTATTTCCTCTGGCTGTGCTCTCCTTGGACTTGGGATGGGGGAGGGGCAGTGGTCCTTCTGCAAAATAAATCCTCCCTTTGGTGGTTTTCTAGTTTTTGGAAGAACAGGTTTGTGTTTATGAGTTGTAGGGGTCTGCCTCTGTCCTAAACTTACTAGTGCAATAGTCACCTAGAAAACAAGAGTTTGAGAGCCTGTACAGTTCTCCAGGTACAGGCTTTAATACAAATTTTTACTTATTTAACTTGAAATTTCATTGTTACTTTTTCTGTTATTTTGGGGGTAGCACCTACGCTCATCACAGAGAACCAGAAGACACAAGAGAGTGTATGGGAAAGCGGACCTCATGCCACTGGACGGCTGCAGCCGCAGCTGACGGTGCGGCGTGTCCCCAGCACTGGCAGTGCCGGCAGCTGGAGTTTTACCTGTTGTTGAAATGATAATTCAAAAAAAGTTATTTCTCTAGTTTTTGAGATTGTAGCAGAGGCACAGGGTGCAGAAGTCAAGAGATGCCAGAGAGTGCACGGTGAAAAGGAAGCCCCCCC